>JAUZSZ010000150.1:22521115-22531288 GCA_034780575.1 Labeobarbus marequensis
TTTTAAGTCAAACCACATGACAACACAAGTTTACACTAAGGTCATTTTATTGGTCAGGTTGGACAAAAATAGTGGAATTTCTATGCCACTAGCAGCACCAAAATAATAGGACTTTGGCTGCTGTTGGATGCAACTGATCAGTGAGATTTTCCGTTTGCACTTGAGGGAAGAGTTGTAAATGAAGACATTATAAATAGGTTTAAACAACAACTACTATGTACTGAAAACATAAAAGTTTTAAAAGGTTTTGTGTACAGACAACAAAGCTGTCAAAACAATCCCCGTTCACATGGATTCGCGAAAATGACTAAAGAGGCTGTATTAAGCATGCCAGGCCAGTAGTTGGCAATGTCACTTTGTAAAGAAACACTACAAGAACACATTATGCTGCGCATGATATCACAGTTTTCACAAATTCATATTTTTGTCGTTTACACAGAGACAAAAATGGTAGTGTTTAAAAAACATATACTTTGAAACCTGTTTTTAAAAGTTTGCGTTTTCAGTCCCTTAAAACGGATTGTCATGTAAATGAACAGCCAAAATACATAAAAAAGTAACACGTTTTTAGTTGAAAACTGTGTCGCACAAAACTACCAAAGTCGGACACTCTCTGCTTCCCAAAGTTCACAAAAAACACATAATCTTTGTCATCTGTGAATACAGCTAATCGTGATGTATCGTCATCAGAGCCTCTATAGAAGCTGAGCATGATGAGTCAGCTGGCTGCTCTCAAATTGCCATTGTGGTACTTTAATGGCATTCATTGGAGAAAAAAAAAAAAATTCAAGTCAAACCGATTGGTTTTAGCACCTAATTACTGTTTTCAAACAGGTTTTCCAAATACTCCACCAATCTGCCATTGGTCAGCAAACAGATTGCCCCGCCCCAAACATATGTCATTGGTTAAGCCAGGGATAGGCAACGTCAGTCCTGGAGTGCCGCTGTCCTGCAGAGTTTAGCTCCAACCCTAATCAAACACCTGAACAAGCTAATCAATATCTTGTCTTCACTAGAAAGCTACAGGCAGGTGTGTTTGATTAGGGTTGGAGCTAAACTATGCAGGACAGTGGCCTTCCAGGACCTGAAGTTGCCCAGCCCTGTTCTAGGCTATCTTGCATTTATTTCTCATGTTACAATGTGCACATCTTCAGATGTTGCATTAACTTTCTAAATTAGTCAGCAGCGATAGCCTTGTGGGTGGTGTGTCGACATACAGTGCTGTTGCGCTACGGGCATCCCGAGTTCAAATCCCGACTTGAGAACCTTTCCCAATCCCACCCCCTGTCTTTAAATCTTTTAAACCTAAAATCTTTAAAAAAAAAAAACCTTTCTAAATTAACCTGATTACAGAAGGTGCCATTCTGAACCTCAAAAAGCCTATTCTCTCTTTTATTAGAATGTGGAACGCTAATGAATTCTCCTGGTCCATCGTTGTCAGATCAGCTTGTCACCATGGGTCATCCCGGCTCGGATCAGACCCAGCTTCAAACTAGTGCACAGATTCACCCCTTACTGGACCAGTCGAACAACCTTGATGATAAGATAGACGAACTTCTGGAACGTTTTCAGGAGCAGGAAAAGGCTCTTCCTAGGGATTTCTTGGACCATTAAAGATAAGTAGTCTGAAACCTCAATCCAGTAGACCACCATCCACACTGCTTGTTGATGTTTCTTTACATCGTGTGTCTTGTGTAGGTATTAACTAAACTTGGGGGTTGTCTCAGTTGGGGGGGTCTTCACTCGTATCTATGTTTCTGAAAGCTTGTAATGTGTTGTTTTGGCAGGGCATGTTATGTATGGATCTCGTCACAGCTCCTTTTTCTTAATGGACATGAAAGGGTCCACTTCATTGAGGCCACTATTTGTCAACATATCATATGACCCATTAAGCCATTAAGTATATTGGCACTTTGCTACTTTGTATTGTTTTCTTGACTTCCACTTGAATCTTTTCCATTTATTGCAATCAAATCTTTGTTTTCCAGTAGAAAACAACTTAGTACAACATACATTCAAAAACTCTCTGTTGCCGTTGAGATACTAATACATTGTGAATGAATTTGAAATATTTAGCACTTTAGGGAGTTCCTACCGGAGATTCTCCCTTTTAGCTTTGTAACCCGTATGTGTCTACCTGGCTGTCAAAGCGTTTCATGTTTTGATAGTCACAATGCTTTTCTAAAATTGTGTTTGTGTTTCATTACTCTTTAGTGTCTCTTTTCAGAATATAACCTATTTTATGAGCCATGTTTAATGTTTTATTAAGTGTTTGAATGTTTTACATGTCCATCTAATCTCTCCATTTTCACATAACATTTAAAGTCAAGATGTAAATCACTCCTCCCCTTCTCCTCTGTTTTAGGTTTGTCATATTTAATTTTATTTAAATGATCAAGAGGTCCAACTTGTAGACATGAATTCCTATCAGGGATGTGAAAATGTGCAACATTGCCGTTGAGATATGTGAACAGATTGTATTATCCACCAGAGCGTCTACAATGTGTTTGTTTATGTGCTCCGCAGAAAGACATGGAGCGCATTTGTACTATATAAGATGCAGCTATGTTCTTGATTTTGAATTATATGTGGTTCATGGTGATTATTCAAATAAGCACAAGCTTGGGAAGAGGATTTGTTGTGGTGGTGCATGCAAGGGATAGTTTACCCAAATATGAAAATCAATATTTACTCATCTCTATGCCGTTCCAAACTGGTATGACCTTCTTTCATCTGCGGTGCTCAAAAAAACCATCAGTTGAGGGTATTTTGCTTCGAGAGGAATGCAGGAATGAGATTTGAGAGCTGTCATGGACATTTTTGGTCTGTTGCTCGCACACGACGTCTTAAAACTTGGAATAGTGTGCACTTGCTTTTTTATGAGTTTGACAGGTTTCGGTCATTGTTTGTGTTGTAAAGAAAAGAGCAGTGAAAACATTCTTCAGAATTGTGCCTTTTGTATTTCACAGAAGAAAGGCGGCGGTCATATAAATTCTGAATGGAATGACAGGAGTGTTTAGAAAAATAACCATAGGATATTTATTGCTGATGTGAACTGTAACAACTATGAGGGTGTTTTTGGGCAGCTTAAAATGGAAGTTAGGTCCATATTTCCTTGAGGGTTTAAGAAGGGATTGGTTTGTAATCACCCCCCCCACCCCCAAGTTCTGGTCTAAGATCAGATAGACTCGAGGCTCAGTTATTAGAGGAGAAAATCCGATAAAATCCCAAGTTTTAAAACAAGCTATGATGACGAGACGGCTTCATAACATCACTGCACGACAATCTCATCATACAAGTTTTAAAAATGATATTTTGGAAAATATGAAAGCGCTTACCATCATTAGTCATGTGTCCTAACTGGAAGATTTCTCTACAACTAATCATCAGAGTGTAGACGGGGTAGTGTACGCCGGTAAATGAACTTGTACAGGGTTTGATATTGACAGAATGCTGCTACATTTTGTCATAACTGATACTAATTGGTTGTTTACATCAGCCTTGATTTTTTTTAAAACATGGTTTGAGCTGTTAATTATTTGTGTTAGAATGACATTTTGAAGTGTTTTTCGAAAGTCATTGTCACACCCTCACTGAGGAGAACTTTTTTGTCGTAGGACATTGCTCTGATATTTTATTAAATCACATTTTTTTGACATTTTACTTGTTCATAGACACATGCAGTATTTTAAGAAGCTTTTTTAAGACTTAACATCAATGTACTCTATTCTAAGAAGCAGCTTTTGCATTGACAATATTCTCATGCAAACATACTGTGAGGTAGTTGTATTTCAAATCTTCAAAAACATCTTTGCTTTGATAAGTCAGTTATTTTTACATCATACTTACCTTTTCTTGCCTTTATATTCTTTTTTTAATATGCTTCATGTAAAATTTGTATAATTACTATTGTAAATAGTTGATCGGCTGTTTTAAGTGTGCTGTTCCTTTGTGAGGTAGCAGTTTGTTAAAAGCGTGCTCTCTTTGTAGTAAAACATAATATCTCACCTGCAAGTGAGGCATACATACAGTATTTTTGTAAGACTGAATTTTGAAATGTACTATGTACATTTTAAACATTTTAAAAGTGAACTGTCCCTTCTGCAGTACTGTACTTCATATGTCAATATTCAGAGTGGTGGAATGACGGTTTTTGTCCCCATCACTGTGTTACAAAATGGAGATTGTTATTTGTTTGGTATAAGTGAAATTCAAATATTGTCGATTTCTAAACAATTAAAAAAGACTGGTTTTGGGTGTGGGTGAATCTCTCACAGAATCATTTATAGCCATATTTCACCCCAAAATACATAAATACATTTAATAAAAGTTACCGATCTCTGTAGCCTGTTAAATCTAATAATAAATCTTGTTCTTGTTATTGTAAGATGAAGTACAATTTTACACACAATGGTACTATTTGTTTTACTGAATTGAACTGACGCTTGCTAAAAATGATTGGTTTTCATGGCTGTTACAGTTTGTTTTTTTCTTCTTCTTTTGTTATATTATACAGATAAAAAGTTGATATTTTTTTGATTTTGGGGTGAAATATGACCTGGATATTTCTTTGTGAGATATATATAGGCTAAAGTTCTGGAAACTGGGTTCCATGCAAAGCCGTAAAAAATAAAAAAAATCAAACTCTGGAATCAGAGAGGAAGAATGTGTGTGTTTTACCTCATGGTGTAGGACATATAGATTCACACTACATCTAACCTAAGGACCAATTAAGAAGAAAAAACTATTTTCTCAAATCAAGGCAGCATAATCAATGTCTTTTGATTAAATAATCATTTGTCCATTCTTGTGTTGTTTGATGCTCCAGCTTACGTCAAAAACATACTGTATGTATTATGAACAAAAATATAGTTCTGCACAAATCCATCAACAATTTTTTCAACATATTGTGCTTTTTGATTGAAAGTACTTTGTGCCTTTGCAAGCCTTTCCTCTTATTTCTAAAGGACCTTTGTATATAATTAAATACTTAGATGTTGGGATTACTAGTTCTTGATCCTGAAGTAAAAGACTACAGTTTTTTTATTTAATTTTTTTTTTTTTAATTGACATTGTTTTGCCTGGTCAGATTGTCATTAACCAGTCTGTCGGTGTAGTCTTCAAATACATCTGAACATTTATATCATGACACTGCTATGCAGCCTCAACTCACTTATTTTTTTCTTTATTTCACATGTCGTCATTCTCATCCACTGGTGGTTATTGCCTCTTGAAATTTGTAAGATCAAGGTGTAAGGTTAAAGACGGTTATTGATCTCAGTGATAACTGATTTTTTCCCCTGTTTGTTTGGTCAGCAGGTGTTGGAAGAATTTTTGTTAGTAAATGTTAAAATAAAAAAAAGGTTTGAAGAGCGCTTAACCCAATCACCAGCAGTTATTTGTGCTTTTATTTTATGTGAAAGGTGTATTTTAAATGCATTCTTTTTTACACATTTTGGAATTTTGTTTGCTTTTGTTTGATGTGATCAACGTCCAATGCTTTTGAAGTTGTCACATGACCGTGGTTCTCAACCCTGCTTTAAACTAGTGTCGGTAGATTAAAATAAGTAATTGTGTTTAATTTAATTATTTCAGATTTTTCAAGAACTGTATGTACTAACAAGTTATAAATGGGATAAATTTATAACTGGTCTTAGCTCGGGACACACAGGACCAAATTTCTACATTGCGATTGGGAGTTCAAGTGCTGCATTTTCACCAGAGTGAAAAATAGGGATGTGAATTGGCACTTTGCATGCGTCAATTTTAATGATTTCCATTTATTATAACTTGTTTTCAGTAATGGTCTATGAGCTCATTTGGAAGTTTGCTGTCGCCTCCTGGTGGCCCCTGGTTGAGAACCACTGTTCTAGGGATAACCGTTCACTCATGAGTGTGTAAGAATGACATTCAGTATCGTGAAGAAACGTGAACTAATGACATTTGACGTAAATAAACGTATTTTGCTTTAATCAGTACATTTGTATACTCCTGCAGTTATATTTCTGTAAGATGTGCTGCTATATGAATAAAGATAGATATGAAGTTCTTTCCCTTGTGTCTTGTATATTTTGTGTACATTATACAAAATGAAAAGTCATTGATAATACATTTTAATATTGTAACAGTGTTTGTGTATTATTAACCCACAACATGAATGACTTATATATATATATATATATTTCAATGCATATCTTGGATCGTGTTATTTTGATTGTGGTAATATAACAGTGCTGGGTAGTAACCGATTACATGTAATCTGGATTATGTAATCGGGTTAATATTTATTTTTTAATAGTGTTTTATTTTGATTCTTGTAATAGCGCCGTGAAATCGATTAATCGCATCCCAAATAAAAGTTTGTTTTCATAAATGTGTGACCATCATTTTACTTTCTCGCGTTCACACAAGAAAGAGGTCGCTTAAATGCATTCTAGTAGCTCTCCATTTTAAAAAGAAAGAGAAAAAATTAATTTTTGTCCATGTGACAGTCCTATCAGTCAACACTTGACTGCCTTTTGATGATAACGCCGTCATCACAGCGTTATCATCAACCCGTCAGGCGGATGCACTGATGAGCGCATCAAACCTACTAACCCATTCAGTGCTGGGACAGAAATGCGCTGACTCTATTTCTCTAGTGTTAAAGCACAGGTTGCCGAGGGTCAATCAGATTATTGGGTAAAATGGATTGTGACGTCAGGGTTTAGGAAGCGTCGCGTTGACTTCATGCAAAGCAGACGAGCGCTTTCCCCTGACGCGAACAGACCGCGCCGCTCTCCTCCTGCAGACGCCAGCATGAGTCCACCAACACCAACCTGAAGGACAAACACAGCAGGATGGCCGCATATCTGGAGGTAAGAGACACCCGCGCGCCGTGTTGCTGTTGCTTTATTAAACGAGGCGCGTGTCAGATGGAGACTTAGCGTTTCGACAGGTTCATGAGGTGTGGTTCGGCACTACTTGTCCATGAACTGGTAAATAATTAATATTCCTCATTAGGTCTATATTTCAGGCCGCATGTTTGAATTGATTTGTGATAAAAATCTGAATTAATGCACATGAATAGAGCGGTTTTGTGAACGCGAACACGAAAGCCGTAATTGATCGCGTTCTAAACCGGTTCGAACGCAAAAGCTAGTATGTTGTCAAGGCGACGCCATTGGTTAGATCAGCTCGTAGAGTGTTTAAAGTAATAGTTGACTCAGAAATCATGTTGAAAAAAAGAAACATGTCGTCATTTACTCACCCTTAACAAAAAGAGTAAGTTTTGTTGTCCATAAAATGAAAACAAACAGTGACTACAGCTGTCAAGCTGTAAAAAAAAAAAAAAAGACTATTAAACGACCATAAATGTAGACCTTAATAATGCTGCTTTCATTTGCTATCTAAATTATAATTGCACATTGACTTGGAAACCGCACACCCCCTCAAACCATAATTTAGACTGGGAATGTCCAACAATCACGTGACGACAATTTCAGTTCTCAAAAACCATAGTTTTGTGTCGAATTACGGAAATATTGTGGTAAAAAAACTCTATATAGTGTATAATCAGAGAATTTGCGTGTTCAACATAAACCCGATCGAAATCTGCGTGAGGAAATAATACGCGTCACAGGCACGTGCACACATAGACATCAAAGGGGGCTTGAGCACCTGTGCCCGGTTGCATAAAGCACCTTAAGTTGTTCCCTTAAGTACGACACACAAAGTGATAGTTCACCCAAAAATGAAAATTCTGTCATCATTTATGGATGAACTATCCCTTTAAGGCGTTATTTCCCCTTACCTAAGGGAATGATTTAAGGGTGTTGCATATGCCCTTTTTCTTCCCCGAGAGAAAGTGCCCTTTTTTTCTGGGGAAGAGAGAGAGAGAAGACTAAGCTACCTGTGCCTCGAATAAATGTAAATATAGTTCATTTGTCTTGCTAACATCCATGACTCATGAGAGCTACCATGTATGTTAGCTAAAGTTTAACTATGGCAATAGTAATTGTAGTAGGTTAGACCAGCACGTTCTTTCACCGCATGATTCAGTTTATTAAAATGCAGTTAGAATGATCACAAAATTCAAGATATGGGGGCAGAAATGTACATATTTATATCATTTCATATAGTTAATCAGTATCACGCGAAGACTTACGTTTTTTCCACCAAAAAGCAGCATGATTACAAATGTGATATTGATTTTATACAGCAGTTCAATAAACAAGAATTTAATGTTAAGACACCATATTGACTGTTTTTGCTCTATTTCCCCAACAAATATAATTCCAGTTTGCGTCTCTGAGCAACATGACGCTGTTTTGTTCCTGAATGAATCAACCGTGTTGAATCAAATGATTCGGTTCATTCGCAATGACTCTTATTAACAGTGACTTGCTGCCACCTACTGGCAGTTTTAATTTCACATTTAAAATATCTTTGCATTTTTTAAAAATAATTTCAGTTATCAGTATTCAATTGTTTAACATATCAAAACAGTATTAATGCATTTGTAACTGCAGGTTAAATACATTCATGCCCTGCATTGAACAGTGTATAAATGCATCTAAATGCCACTTCTAATGCAGCTTCTGTGTTTTCTCTGCATTACAAAGATTAATTTAGTCAATACTGATTTCATTTGCTTGGTAACAGCCCAAATGACTTATTGTTCAAATTGACTGATTCAATTTAAAAATTTGGCTGAAAAGACTATGCACATTTAAAAAAAAAATGGCTTTATAAAGGTAAAAATGCCCAATAAAAATCTGTCAGCTGTCCACGGCTGTCCTTAGATATCAGCACAATAACACACTCAGGAAAATATCATCTAATTATCCTTTTTGAAAATACTGAGATATAATTTTTGTCAATATTGCACACCCCTAATATATTCAACATTTTGTTTAGAAAAAAAATAAATATGAGAAGTGCCCTTTTTTCCACTTGAGCCCCCGCTCCTCAAAATGTCTGTGCACATCCGTGACGCAGGACAATACTGAATGATAAACATCAGAGTTTTGTGAATTGGTATGTTCCATCAGGCTGAGAAGAAATATAGCTGAATGTCATCAGAATAACAGTGAAAGCTAATGTCATGTTTCCTGATGAAATCTCCCATCATGCAAAGCGTGAAAAGCATCGGTTAAAGTAATATAATCATCTGGTTTTAGCCAGGTTTCTGTCAAACAGAGCACATCTAGGTTATGATCTGAGATCATACCATTTACAAAAAGCGCTTTCATAGAAAGGGATCTAATATTCATCAAGCCAAGCTTAAGAATATGCGTGCACATCAAATTATCCTGAAACACTGAATCTGGATCAACTTAGTGAGATTGCGTGAATTTAAATTGTTGTTTATAAAAACCGCTTTAGTCCCAACTGATTTGTTAGGTTATTTTAAGTCAGGTTTTAACCTAAACCCTAACCCTAACACTGACCAATAGGAACGTGTTTAATGAATAGTATTTAATGTATTGTGCCCGAATGACCTTTACTGACCTTTTTTTTTTTTTTTTTAAGATATATGAAAACATTTTAACATAGATGCTACTTGCATTCAACTGATCAGCAGTTTCTAGTTATGTAGACTTTCTCTCGGGTTTTATGACAGCTGTACCTTGTATCGTTATTTGTAGATCATTAAAACATTACAATTGCTCTTTATAACATTAAAAACACTAAATGAAAAGTTAACTGAATAAAAGAAGAAAATAAATAATAGAAAAGACACTACATTTTAACTGATGAGAGGAATACACATGAACTCATTTGACCTAGTAATTAGGGCTGTATTAGCCAGCTTACATTTGATTTACAGTGACTGCTATCATAAAAATAAACTTATATGTTTGTTTCAAATTCTACGTGCGTCACATGTAATGTCCAACAACAAATATTTTAGCAAAATGTATTTTTTACTCAGAATTACTGCACTACTATTACAGTATATTACGTAGCTGTGGTCGTTCACTGACGTAAGCCTTGCCCACTCACGACAGCAAAATGGATATGTAGGGCAGTGTTTTGTGTTGTCCACAAGATGTCGCTATGACACTGTTGTGTTATGGCAGATTCAAGTATTTTTAGCACTGTTTGAGCCTCCTGATGTACCGTAGTGTTGATAGGCGTGTAGTGCGCCATCTTTTCTTCAGTTCATGTTATCAACACTATAGGTAAGAC
>JAUZSZ010000150.1:22641159-22655891 GCA_034780575.1 Labeobarbus marequensis
TATCTATCTGTCTGTCTGTCTGTCTGTCTGTCTGTCTGTCTGTCTGTCTGTCTGTCTGTCTGTCTGTCTGTCTATTGTGTTATTCTGCTTTCGTTGTTTTTTTTTGTTTGTTTGTTTTTAATAGTTTTTTTGTTTTGTTTGCCCTAACCTATCTAATGTATGTTCATCTCAAATCAGCATGTTTGTTTGTGTATCTGTAAACATCTGTGTCCTGTGTCTATCTAACATTTCTATGCATTTCATTTTTTTTTTTGGCTTGTTTTTGATTTTGTTCAATTTATTTTGGTTTGTTATTTAACCATTGTTTTTGTTTTTATGTAGTTTTAAGTTTTTTGTTTGTTTTTATGTAAATCAATAGATTTCATTTCACTCTTAGTTTTAGTGCACTACAATAACTCTGACAAACACACACATTTATGTACACATGTTTGACTACTGAACCCCTTTTTTTGTTAAAAACAGTTCAGAACACTGTGAATTGTAATGCAGACAAAACACAAACATACTGTACAGACTCTCTTCAAACAATCGGTATCAAAGATCAACTCTGCTTTTACTGATACTGTTTTTAAAAGCTTTAAGCTTGGTTGAATAAATATTAAAGGATCCAAACATTAGAGGTAACGGCTCTGTTTTCCAGCTAGCTGCTCGCTTTAAAGAGCCAATTCACGTTGTAGAGCAGAATGCTTTTAATGTGCATTATCACTTTACATAATTCTCATTGTAATGGCGAGGGGACAAAGGTCACTGTAAGTGATCTAATGCTGTTTGGTCGACGCACTCATTCGTGCATGAATCATTGAGCTGACCTTTGACCTCCAGAGTCCTCAAATAAGACCTGTATAAACAACCATAGAGAGAGTTGGAAATATTGAGTGCATTTTGCTGAACAGAATCAAGCTTAAACCTTCTGATATGTTAAATGTGAAGAGCATCTTTCATGCTTATCAGTGGCAGTCAGAAAATATATAAAAAATGTGTTCATTTAATGGTTCACATAGGACTATTTAAAATAAGTCACTTTAAACATTGTTCAAACATAAAAAAAGAGAACTCGAAATTAACTATTCCATAAAAAGTGAATGCTGTGATCAACCAAACTTTTGTGATACACATTTTACCTACTCGTGAATGTACTAAAATGTCTTCTTCCAAGGCATATTGTTACAGTGAAATTTAAATAATCCTAATGGTTTTGTTTCTTTTAGTTTTTGTTTGCCCACTTGAAAACCCTATATCTAACATATCTATGCATGTCTGTTTTTTTATTCTTTTTAATTAATTGTTTCTATTTTGTTAGTTAGTTAGTTACTGCACTTTGCAACATATCTGCTTTATGCTTATCTAACTTCTGCATGTTTATTTTGGCTTCTTTTTTGTACATTTTTATTTTTTAATTTAATTTAATTTAATTAGATTAGATTTTATTTTATCGTCTGTTTTACTTTTTTGCCCATTTTGAAACATATATACTCTGTCTAACATCTCTTTGCTCTTTTTTGGCTTCTTTTTAAATTTATTAAAAATTTGGCTGGTAATAACTTTTGTGATCCATATATTTGGTTCCTCATGAACCATTAAAATATCATCTTCCAAGGCACATTGTTACAGTGACATTTAAATTGATGATGATGATGATGATGATGATTAAATAAAACAATTATAATCTATTAAAACAGAATTCTATATGCAAATGACCTTTGTAAACAGCTCAAACTGTCATTCATCTTGGTGTTTAGATGTGTAAATGTGGATGCTCATATGTTAATGAGCACATTACATCATAAAATGTTTTTTACATTAAATGACTCCTGTAACATCTACTTTTCTGTCTTCTCCAGAAATAATAATAATAAGAAGAATAATAATAAGAATAATAATAAAACCTCCATATTGTGGCATATTGTGTGTACGGCACAACCAATATAGAGGAAGTGGAACACATTCACTCCGCCTCGTTGGTGTTTGCCATTCCTCTTGGGTTTACACACTATATCTGCTATTGATCGTGTTTCCGTGGCTCGTTGTGACCAATCATCTGTGCAATGCATCTTATAGCGGCCACCCAACCTGTTCCACTACACCTGCTTAATGTATTCATGCATTGATTGTGCTTTACACTTAAACATGATTAGCTGCATTCATACCTATTCATGTGCTGTTCTCTTACTGTTAGACACGGGTTAAACACACAGACACACAGTTACTCACTATACGAATGGGGACGTCCCGAAGACTTATGTTGTTTTTCTGTAGGCCTAAATGTTATGTTGTTTTCTGTAGTTAATTATGATTTCTTACTAGGAGTGTGTAACGATGCTCAACTAGTTGCTCAATAACTGACTAATCAGCTATTTCATAATCATTAGTTTGTATTCATTTGGTGGTGCATATGTGTACAAGTATACTGTATATAGCTACTGTAACAGCACATTACTCACAAGTATTGCATGACATTTTACTGCATATGATTTATTTAATGAGAAATATTTATTGAGACTATAATTGTAGAGTTGTGTTTACTGGTTTCTGGATTTCTGTCTAATTTGCACGTAAATAATGCAACAAAGGTGCATGGTGATTATTACAGATCAATTTCAACTGCCAACTTATTGGCTAATTTAAAATAATTATTTGAACCAAGCTTGATTTGAACCAAAAAAAAAAAAAAGAATAGAAAAAAAGATGAAACACAACACAACAGAACAAAAACCAAACAAACAAAAATCTGGAAAAAAAGAAACAAAGAAAACATAAAACAAGAAAAACAAAACAAAGAAGAAAAAACAAAACAAAAAGTACACACACAAAACAAACAAACACAAAACGAACAGTAAGAAAATAAAACTACAAAAAATAAGACAAGAAAGCTAAATAAATCAAGATAAAATAAGAAAATAAAAACAAAAGACAACAAGAAAGCTAAACAAAAAGAAAACAAAACTAAGTAATTTGTATTTTATTTTTTGTCTTGTCTTGTCTTTCCACAGGGCACGCATGCCAGAAAACAACACAATAAATCAAATCAATCAATAAAAAAAAAATATTAAAAAAAATCAATGCATTTTGCATCTGCACCTGCAATTTTTAGAAAACGTTTGCCATTTTTGTTTACAATTTGCATCAGTCGGTCCGTGGCTCCTTGTTCTGAATGGCTTCTGAGATTTAGTTTGAACAGTCTTGTGTACGAGTGAATGTCTCGTATCCAAAGCCGTTTAATATGGCTCTGCCACCATGTGTCTTTTTCCCAGTCTCTCACTTCAGTTCTTTCTGTAAACTGAACTTGACTGAGTGCGCAGATTTCGCTGCACGTGGCCAGTCTTCAGTTCTCCCCGTCTCCATGAGAAATGGCTCTTTCAGGGACAGGAGTCATTAATATTTTGTGTTGTGGATCTTTGAGGATGTATCAGATAAAGTGGTAAAGAAAAGCTTTTATTGGACATGAACAGGCCACTCCATGTCCATACATTATGCTCGGAAATTAATGATCAGGGAATGTCATTGACGTTTCTGGTATTGAACAAACAAAATGTTCTTTTGAAGATTCGTGTGAGTGACCTCTCCAGAGAAACACACACCGAGAGAGAGAGAGAAAGCACTTTCAGGAATCCTTTATTCCCAAATACAGAAGAACATTACCTTGTGCAGTCAATAAAAAAATAAATTTAAGCTGCTTATTTAATTATTTACAAAGCTCTCTTTTGTAAGAAAAAAAATCAGTTTGTTTATTTATTTATTTATTTTTTGTTTGTTTGTTTGTTTTGTTTTGTTTTGTTTTTTGTTTGCAGCCATTACTTCAGTCTCCAGTATCACATGATCCTAGAATCCAGAAATCATCTTAATAATTTGATTTGCTGCTCATTTTTTGTTGTTGTTTTTAATTGTTACTGGTGCTCAATTATTATTGATGGTTGTTATTATTAACACCTTAATACTTTTGTGGAAACTTTGATATATTTCTGTATTGTATTACAAGATTCCTTGATGATCAGCCTTTATTTAAATAGAAACATTTTGTAGCATAATAAATATCTTTACTGTCACTTTTAATCAATTAAATGTGTCCTTGTTAAATAAAAGTGTTTTCTTTTTCTTTCCTTCTTTCTTTCTTTTTTCCATCCATCCATCCATCCATCCATCCATCCATCCATCCATCCATCCATCCATCCATCCATCCATCCATCCATCCATCCTTTACTTACCCCAAACTTTAAAATAGTAGCCTACTGTATAACATTAAACAGCGAAAACTTTCAAAACTGTTAATTAACATAAATATTTTAGTGAGCGGCAGACCAGTGTATTACGGTGCAATGATTTCTGAAGGAACATGTGACATTGAAAATTCAGCTTCGCATCACTGGAACAAAAGTTTTAAATATATTAAAGTAGTAAATTGTTATTTAAATAAAATTGTAATAATGTTTCACAATATTACTGTTTTTAATGCATTTTGAATCTAATAACTACAGCCTTGATGAGCAGAAGAGACTTCTTTCAAAAACATAAAAAAAAAAAAAAATAATAATTATTCCAAACTTTTTACCGGTAGTGTGATTGGAATCAATTGAATTTGAAATGACTTTTGAATTTCCCCATAAACCGTTTTTTTTCCCCATAAACCAGAACTTTTAAAAGCAAATCTTCTCTCTGGCTGCAGAGATCAAAGCCATCATAGTTTGACTTTTGAGATTTTAGGAAAGTTGTTTAATTAAACGGAAAAGATGAGCACTAGATGTTCTTTGATGCCGATTCCAGCGCTGCGCTCACATTTCATGTGATTTTTCTGCACGATTTCCCTCCCGCTATTTAAGGATAGCGAGCAGCGGAGTGTGAGTTTAGATGGTGACTGATGCCCCTCTCTCTAATGTAATAGCTGTGGGCTGCTGGGAGGTCAGTGCTTTCTCAAGGTGAAGGCGCACGAGGGGTCATTTCCAGCGAGAGTTCGGGCCCCTCTGTCTCCTGGGGTTCAAGCAGATGCACCCCCGCCCCCCTCGCCGTGCCCATGTGTCTGTGTGGCGGCCCGCAGTCAGATGGCACGGGCCGACCGTGATTCAGGGGCCGGGTCGTGCCAAACACCCGCGTGCGTCTGAGCAGTCGTGCCAAGAAGGATGCCAACATCTCCAGAGGGAGAGAGTGAAATCATCAAAGCAGAATGTACACACAAACACTCAGCCTTTTATTATAAAAAACACTTTCATTTTTTACACTTCTTATTTTTTTTAGAGGCTTTTGATGCCAAAATATCTCATTTGGACATTTCAGGCTTTCTTTCTTATCTAAAAATGCATTTTTATTTGGAGAGCAATAGGTGTCTGTGTTTTTTTACTCTCTTTTTATTGATTGTTTGGAGCATGAGTTTTTGGAGCATGAGCATTATTTATATTTAAATATGTTTGATAATTGCATAAAAACACTCAAATAAGAATACATGCATGAACTTAGTGCCGGTTTTGAACAGTAGGGGGCATGATGGGTTAACTGAAGCCCTGTCAACACACAACACTGGCCTAAAAAGAAAGAAATATGAAGCAGAAAATAGCTAAAATATGTTAAAAATATTCTTAATTGTTTAGTGCTCATTTTTAAGTAAAATATTATAAGTTAATAGATAACATAATAAATAAATATTAAAAAAGAAAGCTTTTCTTGTAATAAATGGTTAAAATCTCATGTTCTGTACTTGTATATTTTCAGAGGTTTTATATATTATTGTTTTTCCTCCAAAGATTTTGGTTCAGGCTACTTACTGTAGCTTAAATGCTTCCTCATTAAATCCATTGTTCAGTTATAGTTTGTGATTGTTTCTGCTGTGGATAAACTGGACATGAAGCTCTCTTTAGAGAGCAAGTGAGACGCATTCATTGATTCAGATCTGTAGACTTTTATTCTGAGCAGAAGATCCTGCAGTGAGACACCTGCAACTTGAGAAACCGTTAAAAATACAGAGAAAGACATTAGAATTAAAATCCGAATCTCACTGCATCAAAATATCAAATTGAGAGACACTTATTTAAAGGAAAAAGTTCAAATAATAGGTTACTGTTGAAAGTGAAGGGTGAATTCCAAACAGCGTTTGTGTGCCCTTGAAGGTCACTGTGGGAAGGAGACGCTTTTCTAGTGCTTGTGAATGGAAGCAAGCCGCTGAATGCCTTCATGAAGGGCTCTTCCTAAGGCAGACGTGTGCGCACTGGTCAATTCAAGACAGTCATTTTGCCGTCTATGATAACAGGATCCTGAGTGGGCCGTGCTCGCGGTTCAGAAGTAATTTATTCTTGCCTGGGATTTTAAACCCTAAAGTGAGTGCCGCACTTCAGAGTGATGGCCATAGTTACTGTGATGAACTACACCAGTGTTACTCTGTTACCGTACTAAAACTCATATCACTGCTGTACCAACGGCTTAAATGATGCAAAAATGGAAATATGAATTGAATTTGTTTATAATATTTATCCTCTAAATTTGTCACCTTTTCCCTTATTTGGGGTTATTTATTTGCTTTGGTGCATAATTAATTAATGGTTATGTTTATATATTTCATTTCATTATTTGTTTTTATTTATTTTAGTTAGTATAGAATATATACAGCCCTTTTTCGGGAAACCTGTATGAAAACAGTCATTTTTGCGATTCTGGTTAGTCATACTTCTGACACATTTCAGCTTTAAATGAATGATCTGGTCTGTGTTTACACTCATTGGATGCATATTGGATGAAGTGTGTGCCGATACAGTAATGCCAGTACATCTGTTCTGATAATGGCAGCCAGCAGTCATAATAGTGTATGCTGAAATAGACACATTATGGCCAATAGATCAGCAATGATGGGAAACCTATTTGTCTTCCCTGTCTTTTCACCTTTATTTGTCTATGTCTGTTTTCACTACTGCATCCTCTGTATAGGAAAGGGACTACAACTGATTCCATAAATACAATACAAAAAAGTCTCATTTTTCAACAGACAGAAAATGAATGGAAGTGCTTAATCCTTAGAACATGGTAATAGTCTATTTTTTAGACTAAATCTTTGAGATTTGTTTTCTATATATATTTTCCTTATTTATTTTCTCCTTCTAGGGACAAAACTTTCAGAAATTATCTAAATTAAATAGACAAAATCTATAAAAAGAGAAAAAAAAATTATCTGTTTCTGTTGGACACAGCCGAGAAGTTCAGGATCTCTGTTTGAAACAGCTTATCAAACATATATAATTGCTCTCACAACTGAAAAACAGCAACACCCTGGGATTTGTGCTTCTTTTGCTTAGAAAAAAATAATTGGACAATGTGTTTTGTTTATTCATGGAAGGTGCCTGCTATAATGCACAAACATATGCACACGTTTCACGCAATCACAATTGTGATGTTCACCTATATTCCTTGTTATTCTAGTTTAGTGCAGCTATCAGGCAGGCTTTGCCAATAAAGTTTAGTGTACGGTGCTAAGTGTCAATATCCTCTGCACCCATGGTCCAGGGTGGTGGTAATTAAAATGCCACAGAGAGAGGGGGCACAGATGAAAATTTGATGGCAAATTGATTTCAAGTTCGTCTTGAAATTTGTCCTCAGCTGGAACCAATACTAAAGACGGCTTTTTGTCAGCTGAGACAGGTACTGATGCCTGAATGATAGAAAATCAGAACTGGAAGCAGATAGAACATCCAAATTTGATTGTATAGCGTTTAATGTTTCAGAACTTTATTTTGGTTTCATGTTAAAGTGGTCATTTGTCTGTAAGGAAAAGTAAGTGATGGAGGAACAAGAAGGAGGAACTGGGCCACATCCCAGCCAGTGTGGATATTTTTGCTTGAGAAAGTGTTAATTTAACACTGAAGTAATTTGCATGCTAGGTAGTGTGCTTTATGCAATGTTCAATTACACAAAGTGTGTGTACTGCTTTGTGTGTATGTGATGTTTGGTCGGTTGCATATAGTCTCATTTTCCCCAGACGTCTCTTTTAATGTCTTTGTTTTCTTTTTACTTTCACAGATAATCCTACTTTAGTAGCAAACTGCTGTGTGCAGTATGGCAGCTAAGCAGAAAGCGTAATCCTCTACTCAGGTATTGATAGTTTAGATTGACTCCTGCTGCCTTTCTTAAAGACTGATGGGACCTTTTACTGCCAAAAGAGCAGGAAATTACAAGAAAAAGACAGAGGATGATGTAATGGATATTGGAGAAAGTAAACAAAACAAAAACGAGTGATAAACAAACAAAGCAAAAAGAACAAATTAAACCCAACAAAAAAGAAAAAACAAACAAACCGAAAGAAAAACGAAACAGTGAAATATCAAACAAACAAAACGAAGCGGGTGAAAGGACAAACAAATGATTGGAATTTAATCAAAAGTACTTAAAAAAAAAAAAAAAACACAAAAATGAAAGTGAACAAAGAGGTAAAAAAAAGTGAAAGAACAAAAACAAATTAGTGAAATTTAATGAGAGACTGAAAAATAAAATGATAATGAACAAAAACAGAGTGAAGGAAAAAAACAAACAAATCAACGCAAATTAAAGAAAAAGCATGAGTTTGAAAGCAGAAAATGTGAAAAAGTGATAGAACAAACAAATACAAACAAGCAGGCAAAAGAGCAAACAACTGACTGAAATGTAGTAAAAAAGACTGGAAAAAAAACTAACTAAATGAAAGTGAACAAGGAAATAAAGAAACTGACAATAAAACAAAACTCCAAGAAGCTGGAATGAATGAAAGTATAACGTGTTAAAAAACAAGCTAATGAAAGAAAAGCAATTAAATGAAAGAATGAACAAACTATTGGAAGAGTGTAAGAACACGAAATAACAAGCAAAAAACAAACACAAAATGATAGTGAACAAAGAGAAAAACAAAAGAGTGAAAGATCAAACGAACAAAAAGCGGGTGAAAGAACATGCAAATGATCATAATTTAATGAAGAAGACTTAAAAACAAAAATGAAAGTGAAAGAACAAAAACAAATGAAACAGCAAGCAAAAGAACAAACGAGTAAAATTTAAAGAAACTGAAAAACAAAAAAATGAGAGTCCAACAAACAAGCAAAGCAAACGAAAAAACAAACATGAGTTAAATTGCATGAACAAGACTGGAAAATAAAACAAACAGAAAGTGAACAAAAAGAAAAAAGAGCAATGTAACAAACAAACAAGCAGACAAAATAAACTAATGACTGAGAAGTACAAACAAAATGAAAGTGAACACGGACAAAGAAATTGACAATGAAACAAAACAGAAGTTCAATGAATGAAAGAATAGTGTTAAAAAAACAAGCTAATGAAAGAAAAACAATTAAATGAAAGCATGAACAAACTATTGAAAGAGTGAAAGAACATGAAATAATAAGCAAAATACAAAAAGAAGGACAATGAAACAACGACAGACACAAGAAACAAAGAGAAACAAAAATGTTAGACGCAATGAACAAAAGATAAGTAGATCAGCCGAAAGAGAGGCGAACAAATAAAAATATCAAAGCAGGAAATACAGTACAGTGCTGTGACCTCAAACAGAATGTCACACCTCATTAATTTAATCTATTAAAGTCATTACGCAAACGACACGACTGTATTACACCGTTACATTTCTAGAAGCCCAGACACATCTCCCTCTGCCTCTCTTTCGCGTCTCTCTCATTTCCCTCCCCTCTCCTCTAGAGCAATATTCTCCTTCTGTTGCTCTTATTTATGTAAACTTGTTAATAAAAGCGCTTTTTTAGGGAGCAATGAATGGAAATGAAAACATCCTTCCCGCTCTAGCAGCCAGGGCGGCCTTGGCGCGGATGGTTGGCGGCCTCAATTTAACGTAAAACACAAAACAATTTGAAATTACAATGGGGAGAGATTAAGGGGAGATTAAATCGGAGGGAGAGGCGCTTGATGGCAGGCCAAGATAGTGCATATTCATTATGACAGCATCGGGAGGACGACTAGGAGGAGGAGGAGAACAGGCTCGGCGGGCGGAAAGCAGATGGCATTGTAATTTAACGGGGATGTTTCCGAACATGGGAACAACTCCGCACGTCAGGAGTGAAGGATGCCCGGTGTTTGAAAAGAAATCAATCGCGAAACAGGTCGGAGCTGCCGTGCATACAATAATTGAATATTAGGCGAGGTCGGAGAGGAAGAGCGCATTGGTCCGGGCGAGGAGTGGTCAGCGGGCGACCCGTGTGCCCATGAAATATCAGTGTCCTATGATTGATTAGTGCACCCTTGATGTGTGTATGTTAGCGAGTGTCCAGCTCCTATCCCACACCATTAGACACATCAGCTTTGTCTTAGCTGCATGACATAATCAATAATTACAACTGTTAATCAATGCGATTTTAAATAAGCATCGACCATGTTCGCAAGGTTACCCAGGTCTGTTGCTTAACATTAAGCCCAAAACGAGGAGAAACCGGGTTGGCTAGAGGGAATTCTCCCCCCGGTCTGTGATAAAGTAATTCCTTTCCCTTTTTTATCTGATTGCGTTTCAAATCGTTTTATTTTACAAGCTTGAATTTATAAAAGACAACCAAAAGTTAATTCCGATAGGGTGCAAAGTTGCATATTGTCACATGTCGTCTGTGTGTAAATGCGAATGCCGTCACAGACGGCAGATTAGTGTATCTGATTTACCGCTTGTCTCGCGTTAGGGTCTTGGAGCCCCTCGCTGCATTTTTCTCGATTTCCTAATGGTGTTTCAACAGCCTCGCCTTAAGAGCTACTTTTTCATTTTAATGGTTACACAAGCACCCGTTCCCTAAAATGCTCTGCGCTGGGCTTTTAGCTCGCCGACACAACCAGAGCAAGTTTCAAAAAGTGAAAAACGCAGTGAGAATTTTGTTTGGGCAAAGGTCCAGATGGACATTTCACATGTTCTGGTCTTCTTCCTCCTCATCTTCTTTTTTTTTAAAATTCTGTATAATGTATATATTTAACGTTCAGTAAAACCGAGAGTACTAGACATGCATTGGAAACTGAAAGAATGATCAGATTAGCCATTTAAAAAAAAATAAAATAGGCATGCAAGAAAGCAAGGAAACAGAACAAGAATAAAACTGCCAAAAAAAAAAAAAACCAGACAAAAATGAACAAGAGATTGCAACAAGCAAATAATAAACAAAAATAATGGAAAACAAAACAAAGACCAAATGAAGAACAAAACTAAAGTGCGAACAAAAATGAGTGACTGAATGAAAAAGACTTAAAAAAACTAAGCAAAAGAATCAAAGTGAACAAAGAGAACAAAACCAAAAGAATGAAAGAACAAACAAAGACAATTGATCAAAAGAATAAAAACGATTGAAGAAAGAATAAAGTGGAAAAAGAATATTAAAAAAAAGCAAAAACAGGGCAGGACAAAGAGATGACAGTGAAAACTAATTACAAAACAAAAACAAAAAAAACAAAACAGAATTAAAACAGACAAAAAAGAATGAAAAGAAGAGCGAAGGAAATAAAATGTACGAAAATGAACCAGCAAAATGATGAAATGGAAGGCACAACAGAACATAATGGCAAAGACAGAACAAATGAATCAGTGAGAAAATGAACGAGAAAGAATGAGGGTAACAAAACAAACAGATGAAAAACAAAACAAAATGGTAATAGACAGAAACAAATGACTGACCAAAGGCAAACGAATGAAACAGAAACAAAAGGAACTCACAAAAATGAATAAAATAATGCCAAGCAGGACAGAAAAAACACATAGATGAAATGCATAACAAAACAAAGATTCAACAGAAGAATAAACAAAGGCAAATGGAACATAAAACAGAATGAAAGAATATAAGGCATGGAAGACAGACTAAATACAGTTCGAAACAGAAATATGGAGTATAAAAGAAGGAAAGAAGAACGAAACTAAAGATAATGGAACATTAAATAAGTAAAATATAACACACTCTATTTATGTCAACAAAAATGAAATTATCAGAGCACCAAATGAATGATGGACTTGAAAATTCTTCTGCAAAGCTAAGATCTGTCCATCTTGGGAGGGCCTGAACATGACCGCAGGTTGTGGTTTTTCCCTGACAGATGTCTCTGTAGTCTCCATCCTAACCTTGAGTGAATCCCTGGATCTCCTTTGCACAAACTGCTTTGTTTACAGCACTAAAGACAGAGATGGAGGGGAAATTACATCAGAATAAATGACTATGCAATCACAGTGAGATCAGTCAAGGGTCGGTTTGTGATTATGATATGATTATACTGGGGACATGCATAAATCTCAGCTGTGTTTATGACATGTGTAGTTTTATACAGATTAAGCCTCAATCTAAACGTCATTGTTTAAGCATTGTTATTGGACATGTCTGGTTTGGAAACTGCCGCGAGAATGCAGTGGAATTCAAATGCACGTTTGTGTGTTTGTGTCCTTGGGGTGCGGCAAATCTCGCCCTCCCTGTGATGTGTGTGAAAGCTAATGAGGAAACATTTTAATTCATTAAATGCCAGTGTTTGCTGACAGACACTTGCCGCCAATCAAGAGTGCTGTCACAGATGTAAGATGTTTCTTTTGAATTCTTTTGAATTCTAGCTCTTAAAACATAATCATGAAATGATATATAAAATAAAGTAATAAAATAAATTGTAAAATAAAAAATAAAACCAATTAACAGATGTTTTTTTTCCCTGCATTGACTGAGAGAAACTGAAAACTCAAAATTATGGAGATTTCAAGCACTTTACAAAATTGCATGCACAAAAAAAAAAAAAAAAAACCTAGTGTAATTTACATTAAAACCTTGCCAAAATTAACAGCCATTTTTGGCTCCATTTTCAGGCATGCTTTCTAAATCTCTCACACTCAAAATAAATTATCTTGTATGCTTGTTAAACTTTCTTGTTAAAATACATCTCTGCTTTAAAATCCCACGTATATGTCTTATGTTTCACCCCGTCCCTTCGGTGGTATTGAAATTCCTGGTGGCCGCCTGTTTCCTCCCCTTCCTAATCTGTTCATCAGAGCTTTTGGTTAAATCATGATGCATAGTCTGGGGCTGTACAGAGGGGCCCCATTAGTCATGGTGCGGCCCTTCGACGTATCCGCTTTTTATCCATCTCTTAAATCAGTCTGTGCGGCTATTGGCAGCAGGCTGGGCAGCCTCCAAGAGCCCTGATTGAAGTGGCATTGTTTGGGAGACATGGAGCACTCAATCAATATTCAGTCTTACTAAATTACAGTTTGCATGAAAAATGAGGCCCTCCCCCTTTGAAGGGGCCGGAGACTCGGGAGATGTGCCCAGGAAGTGTTTCATCAACACTCCTCACCTCCAGTGCAGACAGATGAAATCCACATTTCCAGAACGTTTAAGAGCGGTGTGATAAATTCTCTGCTTGGTGTGTGTGTGTGTTTGTGTGTGTACTAATGATAAACTGACATATCAACTAGACTGTTAAATTGCCTGACATTTGACCATTTTAAAATTGTACTAAATATTGTTAAGTGGATTTTGAGTAAATATCAAAATAATATCCATTTTATACTATTTTCTTCTATATTTTGGCATAGGTTTTAAGGTTAAACAAAGCAAATTAAAATTGGAAGCCAAACAAAACAGTGAAACAAAAAAATAGCAAAACCAAACAAAACTGAGCAAAGCTAAACAAAATAAAACAAAAAGAGCATAGCAAAACAGAGCAGTTCAAAACAAAACAGAGCAAAGCAGTGTAAAACAAAACAAAAACAGAGCAAAGCAAAAGAAAAAAAAAAAGCAAAGTAAAACATTAATTAGGTCTTGGAAAATTACCACTAAAGTTGGAGTTTTATTGCTTTGTTTTGGTTTGTATTTCCTTATTCACACTTGATTCTTACCATGCATTAATTAACATGTTGCTTTCATTTTCCATGAGGTGAACCACTCTTCCTAATGATTGATTGCGTCACTTTAAAATCATAGCGCTTCATCTCCAGTGGCCCGCCACCTGTGCTTGCTCCTCAAGACACCACAGAGACCCAGACCCTTAAACTCCCACCTTTCACTCTTCACCTTTCACCTTTAACCCAACTTCACCGGTTCAGCCTCTCACCTGGCCTGGAGGTTGGTCATTTTCTGTCGAGACGGGTGAAGGGTTTCTGATAGCCGCTATCGCTGTTGGATCACATCTCCTCCAGGCTGCGGTTGTCTCGTAACCCCACTCTATTAATCATCTCTCTCTTATTCACCCCCTCTGTTCATTTAACGCTCCTTCATGGTACCAGGAGGGTCAATTAGGCCCTGCAAGACCCAACACTGACTATGAGAGTCTCCCAGACTCCCTGAGACACAGGAGAGGCAATTAGGCTGTCTAATGCTGGTCGCTGAACAGTAGCACACTGGATGTTTGGTTGAGATTATGCGCGTGCACACACACACACACACACGCATGCTCAAACAGACTTCATTTGATGCCTGCCAGCTGGACCATATAATGTGTAAACCTTAAACAATTAACTCTGTGTTTTACCATCTCTTTATGTGACTCTGTGGTTGAGGGTGTTTGTGTAGATGTTGTTTAGGAAAGATGTTTTCCCAGATGGGGCCTGTAGCCCAGTGTACCTTGACTGCCTTTCTCAAAGCTAAAAGGCAATTACCTTGGGTCAAGATCTCTGAGCAGAGAACCAAGCATAAGGAAGGACAATCCAAAGAAACCAGAGCATTAATTAAATTTTTCATGGAAATGAATTTCATGTATTTCCCTGACTTTACCCCCACTTTGATAATTTATATATTTAAACATTTTCTTAACATTTTCTTAAAGACCCT
>JAUZSZ010000150.1:22798857-22811530 GCA_034780575.1 Labeobarbus marequensis
AAAAGACTCCCAGCAACTAGGTGTCAAGAACAAGATAAATATAACAATATAAATATGGTCTGCACTCTAAAGTTTTTTTTTTGTTAATACAATTCATAATAGAGGAATAAAAAAAGTCACAGATGTTTCAGATAAAAGCCTTCTTCAGTAGCAAAATGTTATTTATTTATTTATTTATTTATTTTTTTTTTATATTAAAAATTGTGTATATATATATATATATATATATATATATGTAGATATTAGGGGATTTTTATTATTATTAGTAGTAGTATTATTATTTTAACAAAAGTTCAGTGAAAGGGGTGTTTTCTCTTCTGGAGATCAAACTATATATTATATGATTAGTTTTGTTTTTATTTGTTTTATAAGAGGATTATAAGAACTTGGATGTCTACACACAGTAAAAGAATATTTTGATTTAACTATTTTATTTTTTGTCTACATCTGCATAAAAATATACAACATACTTTAAATGCACTTTATACCAAAATGGGTAACATAGTTGGAAACACGGTTGGCGATAAATATGGGTTTGTTAGTTTGCGACAAAATGGTTGTTTGTTGTAACTGATAAACACATTTCACCCACAAATTAAAGAGAGAAAAAAAGTTTGATATTTTTCTTACAATAACATGATAACAGGATTGATTGGTTGAGCTTGACGAATGCTGTCAACACTACAGTTTATGAAAATATTGTGAAAATTGAAATATAAAATTTACCTGACAAGGGTCCTCCTGGGTGACATGGTATGTGTTTGAAAAAGCTAAGCAGTTTAAAAAAAGTAACGGGACACTAATCAGTACACTATTTATGGGAAGTGCCAGTAAGGTTGCAGCAATTCAATAGAATTCCAGGTTTTTTGGGGGGGAAATTACTCATCACTGGCAGATGTCCAAGTGATTGTTGTAAGTCTATTGTCAGTTTTAGAGTGCTGAACCATGGGTAATATGGGAAATAATTACATGGCACAATGACGAGGTTGACTCAACTAGAGAGTTGAACCAGAGCTGACACACATAAACCGATTTACTCTAATATTGCTAAACCATCCGAATTGAAAAACACATCATGGCAAAGAACCAAACCACTTAACATCTTGTTACAATGATTATTTATTAAATTTAAAATATCTTTAGCACAGATTAAAAATTAGACACCTCCAACTATCATGGTCGTCATGAATTGAAAATAAACATTCCTAAAAAAACAGTCCCTCTTCCTCCATTGGATCCATGATCTCCTTCATAGAATAGTCTCTGGTTATAAATGTACAGGTCATTGCATAGGGCTGAGGCAAAACTAATCGCAATACTCTTGGGAATCGCTGAAGTCAATCACTGCATGGCCATATAATAGAATATAGCAAGACACATAATATGTACCAAAAAAGTGCTGAAATAAAAGACATTTGCCTTTTGTTTGGTTGTTACAGTCAGAAAACCAGGATATGCTTTGTAATAGACTAACACAAACAGAACAAAATACCAATAAAATAC
Organism: Labeobarbus marequensis; assembly: GCA_034780575.1. NCBI lineage: Eukaryota > Metazoa > Chordata > Actinopteri > Cypriniformes > Cyprinidae > Labeobarbus > Labeobarbus marequensis. Next base: position 22,800,361 of record JAUZSZ010000150.1, read on the forward strand.
ACATCATTATTCTGTGAGCATATGAAGTTTGGTTTTGAAATGTAGGGCCATGGTTTAAAATCCAGACAATTAACATTGATCATCCTCCCTCCCCATTATCATGTTGATATCGTGTTTGCCTCAACCCTCTTACAAAAATGTCTGAAGGATAACAAGAAACATGGGAAAGACACTGGGAATGACAGCCAAAGATATAATTGCTTATACCAAAAACAAAGTAAAATAAAACAAAAACAAACAAAAAAAATCACTATTTTTCACATCTGTTTATGAGATCATGTTTATTTGACCAATCGTTTTATGTTACTTTTTCTCAATTCACTTATTTATTTATTTATTTATTTTGCACATGCCATATGCGTTATTTGATTATAAAAGTACCTGAAACAATTGCTAGAGTGTCAGCATGCATAGCTGTTCGATATTTACAGATGTATGTACAACACAGAGGAACCGATAGTGGAGGTGGACAGATCTCTCACGACAACATGAGACCAATGACGGGAAAATTTACACCATTTTTCTGAAACTATTACATGCAGCAATGACAGAAAATTCAACACAACCTTTCTAGAAACAAAGGGATATTACTCTTACCCAGTAAGGTCATCACTTGCATTTTCAAGTGATTTTCTCTGCTGATTATAACAAGATGCTCTATATGACAGATACTCTACATTGTGTTGGAGAAACTACATGGAAAAAGGATCACGTCCGTTCACGCTGTAGAGCGACACCAGCACTACAGGGTAACTTGGGTACTAGTTAACAGCGCAAAAAACTATGTCTGCCAACTGTAAACTCTCAGCCAGCACAGGACTTTAATACTGATGGTAAAAGAGTTATTAAATCACAATTTGTACACTAGATACAGTCAGATTTTACCAGGTGTGCATGATGGGGGCGCTATTTCTGGGTTTTACAAATAGAAGGTGTGAAATTGTAGGTCATTTCCTTTCTGGAAATATTAAACACCTGTATAACGCTTAATCAAAAGAAGCACTCTAACCAGACACTACGCGCATATTTGATGGTAAATACACAATTATGCAGAGCAGGATTTTGGACCAATGTGATTTCACGATGGGTGGGACTACTTAGCACAAAAAAATTGCAGAAGTAGAAACCAAGTATGTTGCTTTATCGTATTCCACCTGGTTAGGACATGGTGTTATCATCTCAATTATTTATTGCTAAACAAAATGACTTATTTGGATCTGTATGCATGAGGTTTCATATTGAAAATTGCATTTGATACGGGAAGACATTAGTTATTTATGCACGTAAAAGTGACAAATGGACTTATTGCATGACTTTGGAGTGAATGGAAGTATCTTGTGTCCATTTTTGGCCTTTACTTTATTTGAAAGAGGACGCGTTTAAGTGTTGCGATTTGTTTTATTTGCTTTGGTTTGGTTTTTAGTATTGCTGCAAAAATGATCGAACGATTTTGGCGATTTGTGTTTAAATCAATGGTTCCTCAACTGGTGGCTCTCTGCCCATTTTTTGTTCAAATTGTGGACAGAAAGGAAAAACTATGTTGGGGTCAAAATTGTTGGCGTCAAAAGTGCCGTTTGTCCAATCAAATTTGTTGTTCTCTTGGTAAAAGCTAGCAAAAATAGGCAGATAACAACGTGCCTCATCCTCATCTTTGGGAAGCCACGAATAAAACATTGCAACATAAAAGACTTTTGTACGACAGACAGTTGTAATCGTGTGTTGGGACGTTTATCATGTTCAATGATAAATCTTGGGTCCTGAAGCAAAACCAGTTGATAACCACTGCTTTAACCGATCTGTAGCTCTCTCGCTATCTCTGTTTTCTGGGCTGAGCTCTTGATAAATGCGAGCAGTACCTGGCCCAGCATGTTAATGCGTTTTATCATAAAGCTTATCTGCTCAAAAGGGCCATCAGGGTCAAGTGCCAGGAGGTTCAGCATAACGGCAATAAGATCCATGTTCTCTTATTCAGTCTGACAATCCAATCTCACCATCTCCCTCAGCTAAATACACCAAAGCAGGAGGCTCATGGTTAGAAATGCTATTATTGTCCCACTGCTAACGGATAAAGGAAATGGTGTTCCAGTCTAGAGCCTCAATGGATCAATCGCAGATCTATATTTAGTGAGGATGCATCTGAGAAAGCTTGATGGGAATGTATTCAATGTTCAAAGTTCTAATAAAGCACATGTACTAAACCTCAACTGAACAATCGAGCCGACTGTACGGCAAGCCTATCTGAGTTAAGCTGTAATTCAGATGGCGATTACTGTAATAAAGTCGCATAAGCTAACTGCTAGTTCTGCGTTAGCCCCATTCAGTTGGCGCAGCTCTAATATGGGGCTGCTGGGATTTAACCATGTGTTCTCCCTGCATCTCACATCCACTAGGAAGACTAGGCAGGCTTTGGAAATGGGCTAAAGCGCATTTGGAAGAGGGTTCGGATTCATTTCAGCCCATTGTTTGGCTAAGGGACAGCAGCACGCTAGCCAGCGCTGAAATCATACTCCACATCCATTAGCACTGGTAATTTCAGTCACGCTAGTCTTCACAGTGCGTCATTACAGAAGGCATTAGCAGCACCAAGTGGTGGCTTCAATGGAGCATGTGTGCTTTGAGGAGTGTATTAGCGTTAACTTTGAGCTGGTGGGCACTGTATTCTAATCAAGGTGAGGTGACAAGAAGGACACATGAAGAACATGTAAGAATCTGCTGAAAAACACTTTTTGAACTAGCCTGAAGTGGTTTGTTAGATACCAAGCTGGTTCTTAGTGGTCAGGCTAATCTGATTCTCTGGTTTTGGGTACTTCTCAGCTGGTCAGGCCAGAAGAGCAGATGGCCAACCAGTTAAACCAGATGAACACCAGCCTGGTCAGGTGTTCAAGATGAGCTGAACCACCTCAGGCTAGTTTAAGCTCCTGCTAAAATAAAAACGTGGAGCCTAGCATTAGCATACATGCTTAAAACACGTATGTGACCGTAAAGGTGTAAAATATTGGGACATTATGAAAATCAATACTTGCAGGCCATTTATATGGTTTCTAAACCTTTATTCTAGGTTTGGGTTTCAGAGCACATTTGTTATTCCTAATGAGCTCATTGAAAGCTAAGAGGCATTGTGGGCAATTTGCTCAAGTCTAGCAGATTCTCCTATTAGAACCTCACCTTAATAACCAGGCAAATAATTTCGCACAGCTTTGAACACTTTTTTGTGCATATGACAACATTAAATGTAATTACAAGAGCAGTGAATCCATAAAGTGCATCTTTGCATATTGACTCACTGCGTTGGGTTGGCTAGAGGGGTTGAGTGACATTTTCCGTCCTTTCATATTCCCAGCTTCAAATATGTATTAACTTATCACTGCAAAAGCAGGTAAGACTCCAGAAAGATCCATCCTTTTGATGTCATGTTTATTGCTGCTCTAACCAAAGCAACAAGCATCATCTGTGTACTTCAAAAGACGCTCGGTCCGACACACGCAGACACAGAAAAACACACAAACTGGAGTTAAATGGGGATGAGCGCGTGAAGTTTGCTCGCTGAATTTCTGACTACAGCCTTGGCTTTCTTCCTGCGAGTTTGTGTGTGCGTGTGTGTCTAACAAGCTTTCTGTCACAGTCTTTGCCAGCTTGAGCTACAGCTGTTGATTTGGCTCCTTAAATGAGCCAAAGTCTTTGTACTGTTGCGACGCGTGTGTATTTGCGTCTGTTTAAAGAGTTGGCCATCAGTGCACATCCCTGAAAACGTCTGCCAGACGCTCTCCTTAACGTTGCCCTACGCTTTTTTTCAGATCTGAGACGCTCCTGCACTATTTGAAGATAAAGCGGCCATCTATTTCATGTGCATCTCACAGAAGTTAACTTCCTGCAGGAGTTGCGTGTGAAGTAGCGCAGGACGGTTTCTTCTGTGAGATGAGGGACATAAAAGACGAGTCTGGAAACATTTGAACTGCACGTCAACTCTAATTCTGTCTGACATGTTTTTCTTTTCCTCTGAATCTTCATCCCTCTTCCCAAGACAGTTAAAACCCCGGGATAGCCAACCGTCCCCAACAATTAGCCGCTGATCGGCCATGTGGAAAAGTGCAGAGCATCTGTTAGACGTGAAGAGTCATTTGTTTTTGTGTAAACAATCAAACCTGAGGGCATGAACGAAATAAACACTAAAAGAGGCATGACTGGGGGGCGTATGTGTTGCGTATTGGTTTTGACGTTTCATGAGAACTTCATTAACGTGAGGGGGTTGGATTGCTAGGCTGACCTTTGAACCGTGGCTGAACTCTGATACCACTGTGATCGTAAACTAGTTGTATGACAGATGATATTTTTCCTCAAATGTTTGTTTGAGGGGGACAACATCTCAACTTTTGACTCAACCAATGGTGTGACATTGAAGACTAACTATTTTTCGAACAATGGAGGACTGTTTTCGCAATTTCATTTGTAGCTGCTATTTTGGTGCCAAAATTACACCTTGACTTCACCGTTACATCTTAAAAAAGTAATTCCAGTAACTGCTTCCTGTCTTAAAAGGGGTTCACACTGAAAACGATTAAGACGCTGGAATTTTCCAAAGTCGTAATAGCAACTGCAGTAGCAGTACCTAATTTGAACTCGCCAATGGTCAGCTTTGTCATGTCAAATGACAACTCTTATTAAAACAAATGACTTCCGGTTGCATTGTTGCTGCAAATCGCTGTCAGTGTGAACAGTCCTTCAGAGATATTCATGGTTCCTGACCATTTATGCATGTGTTACAGAGGATACTGGGATTTGGGGTATACTGTACGTCTCCAACATGGGTACCCTTTCATTGGATATTTTTGTGCTGGATCCCTTGTTTAGGATTTAAATTTGTGTTTGTGTGTGTGTACGTGTAGATGCCTTCTCCAGCAATGACAAAAAGTCCCCATTGACTCGGTGACATCCAGAAATCCCTTTGACATGAAATGAATGGACAGTTTTGGCAGGCTGCCCCACAGTCATCTTTACAAGACTTCCCCAAAGCACTTCCTTTCTGCTATGTACAGTATCTACAACTATACTATTTTTGTGTGTGTGTTGATCATTGTCTGTGATTCTTGGCAGGCGTACAAGAGATATACAATAAACCTGCCAATTGAGTGCTTCTCAGTTCCAGTTTCTGAGATATTATATCCTGCTTTTCCTACTTATAGAGGAGATAACGGCAAGTGCATGTCATTGCTATTGTTGTCGCTTGGTTTTTTTCTGCTAACCGTTGAACCCTAGAGAAGATACAGCATTCAGACAGCATGAGGTTTGAGTCCACCTTTAAAGCTTTTATAGAACTTGCCAGAATTGAACACTTCCACCATAAACCAGTTCATCTCGGTGGTTCCTAGACTAGTATTTGGCAGGTACCTATATGACAGCATGCAGATTGTTGACAGCCATATGTCCGATGTACAAGTACAACAAGAACTCCTTTTGAACAAGTTCACAGTCTATCCCATGGTATCTTTTGACAGTCTGTGAAGCACTTCCCCCCATCACACGATCAGTTTTAGGGGGGAAAAAACAAGTCTCAGATGGTTAGAAGTGTCTTTGGTATTGCCCCGACCCTTTGAAGAGCGTCAGCCAGTTCTTCAGGCTCCATACAAGAACAACAGTATTTATTTTAGCTCACGTTGCTTCAGTTTATTCTGATATTTTCATTTTTGTTTCCACAGCAACAGGGAGTGGCCACTACAGTCTACTGTGCCGTGGCTCCAGAGCTGGAGGGTATCGGAGGGATGTACTTCAACAACTGCTTCCGCTGCTTGCCCTCTCCGCAGGCCCAGGACCCCACGGCCGCCCTCAGCCTCTGGGAACTCAGCGAGAGGCTCATCCAGGAGAGATCCACCCCTCCTCGTGTGCTCTGAACACTTCTGGCCCCGCGATCCTCGCAGGGTCACCTACATGAACGTCACGGCTACGTAGAGGATTCAGGCATAAGATAATCATTGTTTGAAGGGGGCAAAAAAGATGAGAAGATGCAATTCTAAACTGTACAAGGACGTTGGCAATCAAGCTTGGAAGTTATCTGGGAATCGGAAACTAGAACCACACGGGCTGGGACTTCTACAGCAGATAAAGAGATGCAGAGAGAGACAGCGAGAGATGCAATTCAATTGTGTTTCTCTCGTTCTCTAAGGCGTAGTCACTCAATCCGGCATTAGGGTTTAACTAGGTCTAGATCACTCTATAAATTTCTCCTTAACAAGCAATAACATTTGAGTTGTCTTTAGAGGGGGTCTATATGGTTTAAATGGATGTTTACGGAATACAAATACTCTGAGATCAATGTCAACCTTTACGTCTGTACGGATAAAAATGTTGAATAAATGTTGTAACGATGTAACCTACAAAGACATAATGTAGGAAATGTACAATTTGTGAACTATTTACAAACATGGTGTCTTCACATTGCTAAGAATAAGCCTGTATTCATATCCTGTACACAATATACACAAGATGCTGTTCTGAAAGAGTTTGCTGTTGTTTTTCTTTACCCCATCTGGCTAGAGCCTCCCAACCACCTTTTATAAAACGCTGGGCTAATGTGAAGTACAATAAAACAACATCTGGTATGAGAACCGTAGGGCCGTCAGTGGCAGAGAGACAGAAAGAGTTTGAGTCCATGTGGTCTGGAAATATCTGGTGGAAGTTCCATTTTGAATTCCTTTTATTGTCTGGACTGCATCATCAAGCATGCAGGGATGTTTCAAGGCTTTCCTCATTTGTTTTTCATTGTTGGCGAGACATCTGACTGTAAAATCAGGGTAGAGTCAGTAGATGGGGATTGTGGGTAAGGCTGAGGAATGGCACTCAGGTTGATAAAGGGTTTCTGATTTCTCTCAGTCCTCCATCATCTTCCTCCTCCTCATCATTGTCTTCATCAGGGGTGGATTTTGGAGAGGTTGTGCTTTGTGGCAGTCTTGGAGCCATGGGTCACCCAAAGCCAGAAGCATTCTAGTGCGACACTGTCTGTAAAGAAAGAGAAAGAGAGATTAATTTAAAAATTTAAACACGGAGATGGAATATACACCCATATACACTCATTGTATATGGGTGGTGAGATGAAAAATGTTATCTGCCTTCTAACCTCTAATATAAAATCTCTAATTCAGATAATTATTTTAATGACAATTTGGGGGGGGGGGGGACTATTTCAGTTAATCAAAACATCCCAACAGACATTTAAGGAAAATAAATGTTTGTTTTAAATTGTTTCTAGGCTGTAAATCCAGTGCTAACAAATAGTGCTGAGAAATTCATTTCTTGAATTTTATTCATTTCTTGTATAATTTTAAGACAATTCATTTTAAGTTAAAAAATGATTAATCGATTCTTCATTTTATTAATTCCTAAATCTATTCAGGAATTTTAAAAAAGTCCATGTGTGACATTTTACTACTACTTTTTTTTATCTACTGAATATAGTTAAATTTCACATTAGATTGATTCCATCAAATATTGAGTTCTGCCTTCAAACTGACCTCACAGCTACAACCTTGAAAGTTAAGTAATTTGCACATGCATTGAGAATTTATTCACAAAATCAGTGAAAAGTTTATAGACATCACTACTCATAAATGATGCATGCTCAGCATATAGTACAAACTGTTGTTCAGAATGTACACACTGGGATAACTAAAATAGCAAGAGTCTTTTTATCACAGGCCCAGTGAAAAGCACTTCTCTTGAGATTTAAGCAACGAAAGTCTCCTCGTGCCTCAGGGGTGAGCGAGTTTCCCAGGAGTGACATGAGCTGAACCCTTCCTCGCCTGTGTGTTTAGTGAGGCTTTGACCATGACCCGGAACAACTCCATAAACAAACGGCCTGTCACACGCATTACTCGCTCCAACAGAGTAATTGACACATCAAGAAACCAATCATAAAAGAGTCCTGTCCCGCCCTTTCACGCTTGTGCGGCCAATTGAATCAATAACCTGAACCAGCAGACGAGGATAAAAGCAACTCTAACATATTTCCACACCAGAAAATCAGATGGCATTTCAACACAAATGCAATACAGATCTGGTTTAGTGTGTCAGAATATGTTCAAAATAAAAGCTTGATCTGTTCTCAACATCTGAGGAATGTGTAACCCAGCATGTGATTTGAAGAACAGGTTGTGTAATGCTCAGAGTACATTATCTCCTGCACAAACAGGGTTGCATAATGTACATGTAGACTGTGTACCCTTCTCAGTGCAGGTGGCCAATCTGTGTTTGCTCCCCCCCCCCCCCCACACACACTGTATAAGGAGACCATGATACAACGCCAAAATTGCACACACAGATTGTGCTACAATACCAAAAGATGGACAAGGTGTTCCTTGTACATCCAAGGGATAAGACTGAAAATATGGCACTCATAATCAAATAAGCTCTTCCTTCTTGTATTTTCAAGCGTGTGTGGGATTGGAGGTGGGGCGGCACTCTATTTCTTGTTCCACTCAGTCTCTTCCCTGTTCGAGCTCTCTTTCATGTTCTATCTGTTCTCTCCAGAGAGGTAGAGAGGTCTGGGAGAGGTAGAGGCAGTAAAAGTGTCACTGTGTAATGAATGGGCCCCTGATGGAGGGAGAGAAAGAGAGTTGGGGGGAGGAAGAGGAGAGTCTGGTTGTTATTTGTCTGAGATTGAGGGAGGATAGCTAATGATGTGAGGCATGTAAACCTGAAGTAGCACTAAACAATTTGTGTATGTGTGGGAACCGGTGGGACCGCCCCGGTCCTGGATAACGGGAGATAAATTGGGAACACAGATATATAGCGTTACTGGGCCAGCCAGGTGTCACATACTGTATTGTTTGCAAATGGCTGAACATAGATAGGAAAGTTTCCAGTCTCAACAAGGGTTGAGACTGCCCTACAAGGGATTCTTGTAGGACACTACTGATATTATGTCTGATATTATGTTTACTGCCTCTGTTAGCTTGCATTGAAGCAGATTTCAAACAGATAAAGGTGCCGGCTTATCCCTACACCCGTAGGGAGGAAGTCTGATCAGAGCAACTATCCGCAGATCTACTAGGAGCGGTAGATCTGCACTACATCTTTGCGCTGATTTCCATCTCCTACTAACCTCTCGACAATCTATGACCTATAGAGATTACAATAGCAATAGGTTACATCGCAGGCATGCAGAGCCAACCTTAAACACTTGTTGACAATATTGACAATCGCCTGACCTACAAAAAGGACACAAAAGATTTCTAAACGTGTCTTAAATGCACCCAGAACAAACGAAAAATAATAGTAACGTACTAAATGATGTTGACAGTGTGCCACAAGTGACAGGGCATCTGAGCTTTCTGTCTCGAGGTCTTCTGGAAAACTGTTGGCTCCGTGTTTGCTTGCGTCCTCTGCTCAAGCCTCTCTACCTTCGGGGAAGTCTGGATGGCCATCATTTGGGTTTTATGACCCTTTTCTGCCTCCCCAGCAGGAGGAGCAAATGCTCAGCTGGCTCTAGACAGACGCTGGTGATATTGTTCTCCTCAAGGCATAGATTCACATATAATAAAAACAACAGCTTTGCCTCTAGAGCTGTGCCATGTTTGGCCCCAATGTTGTCTTGGAAATAGTTGTTATCCAGATTCAGAAGAGTTTATTTGCCAAATATGCAATTAGAACAGTGCTTCTCAAACCCCCAACCACTGCGTATTTTGCATTTAACACACCTGATTCAACCTCATCAGCTCATTAGTAGGGTCTGCAAGACTTGAACTGGGTGTGGCCTATGAGGGAGACATACAAAATATGCAGTGGTTGGAGGTCCCCAGGACAGGTTTTAAAAGCACAAGGTTAAGCTATTTGGGAACTAGTCACTGGTTGAGAATCTAGAGAATAGGCATCCTTTGGTAAGAGTTTGATCAAGAGTATTGAACTCAGGTGAGCAGTATCTAAAAAGGTAGTCGGGCTAACTAAGATGGACCGTTAAGCAGAGGTCAAGTCAGGGATCAAGAAGACCACTTTAAAGTGAAAAACCTTTGTAATCCAAGCTTTCTTTTCCCAAATCCTAGAGAGACACTGTGTGAAAACCTGAAAAAATGATCTGCTTCTATAACCATGCATGTCTTGCCAAGAAAGCCTTTGTGTCTGGGACACTGGAAGATTCACGAGTGAATGTTTTTCTCATTTCTTTAACGGAGCCTTATTGATCATTGTATTGGAATCGTTTGATAGTTAATCAATGTTTTTTCTTTCAGCATGCCAGGCATGTGCGCAGTTTTTCAAAGGTCGGCCTTGATCCTGTAAACAAAAATTTATACACACTAACTTACTTCAGTGCACTCACTCTGTTTACACAAATCTAGCTTGAATAGTTCTATTTCACAGCAACATACAACTACCAAAAAGCATCTTTTTAAAGATAACATAGTAATTTAATTTGGATACGTACTATGACACACACTTTTTTTCTACATTTACCATAGTACTACAATTCATTAAACTTCTGGGTGTTATAACAATGTTATAAATATCAAAATACAATAGTATTACAATCGTATATCATTAATTACTTTAGTTTGTTCCTTTTTATTTGCTATCCTCTCTGTGTGTAGCTTGAAATAACTGTCTGGTTGTGGTATGTGCCATCTACGCAGCAAGAATGCAAATACACCCGGATTTCCGAGGTAAACTGTAATCTAAAGAACTTTAGCGTTACTGATATGCTGATAAGCATTATACGGTCCTGTCCAGGACAGGCCAGTGTAGTGATGCAAGACAAAAGGTGACTTTCAGAGGTAAACGGATCTCCCATTGACCCCCAGTATACGTCTGCATCACTTCCTGTATGTACAGCTCTGGCTGTAACCAAAAGCCTTTCCCTGAACACTCACAATATATCCGCTTAATCTACCCCCATTTACAACGACACACTCAATATGTATCACTCTCCCGTTCCCTCTGCCTGTTTAAATAGGGGAAGAGAGGCATTATGACATCATGTCCTGTAACAAAGCCATCATTGCAGCTGATCGTCTGCCACTGCATGCCTGTTCTCTGACCTGTTCGCTTCGATTCTGACCATACCGACACATCCGGTTCCCGCTGCAGGATAGGCGGCACATCTGTGAAAAGCGCAGACAGGCTGGAGAGCTGTACCACATGCCAGGTGTTTAATATCAGCACTGCGTGGTGCAATTACCCCGCAGAAATG
>JAUZSZ010000150.1:22904339-22915250 GCA_034780575.1 Labeobarbus marequensis
CTTGTTAAAACCAATAAATCCTAATGGAATATGTACCAAAACACACTAAAGAAAACCATTTTTAATGGTTTTAATGGTTAAAAGTTGATGATTTGTAATGGTATTTGTAGTGGAAACCATTAGGATTTTCAGTGATGGTTCTGTTGTTTTTTCAGCAGGGATGAAAGTGAATGATATATGCAATTTTTTTTTAATTATTAGTATGTCAAACAGTTAGCTTAGCAACATGCTAACACCAAACACTTTTGGAATTAACTGCAAGTAACTGCCATGTAATTTTATGCTTATTAGCACATGGTACACAGTACACAGTTAGCTCAGCAACACTTAAGAGCAAACACCATTGGAATAAATTGTGAGTGTTAGGCATACGCATTTTTATGCTTAATACAGTGCCAAACAGTTAGCTTAGCACCATGCTAATGCCAAACTCTAGAGTCAATTGCATGTGAGCAGTTTAAGGTGTGCTTTTTGGGTAGCGTGTGAAATTATTGCTTTTCAGTTTTAGCCTATGATATTCTGGTCTCTAGATCTGGGTTGGTTTCCCACGATTTAAGCCTGTGAGATTGTTTTCACATGTTTTATTTTCTGCCAGGCAAAAATTTTAAGCTTGATCACTAAAGCAGTAGCACTCCTTTTCCTGAGCAAACAGTGTGTTTTGAGTCATCACTCACGTGTAGCATGAGTTACGTTCTGAAGTTAAACAATCAGGTGAGGGGTTTGCTCACAAACCCCTCAGTCTAATATTTCTTATTACTCACAATGTTATTATTTAGTTTACTCATTGTGTTAACCGTGACCCACTCATATAAAACTCCTTAGTGTTAGCGTGGGAAAGAACATGCGGATGATTCATTTGGTGGAGATGGGAAGCAATGTGCCCCGCTCTGTTATTTATGTGCCACGCATCGCCACAGAGGCGCTCATTAATAAGCATCTCCCACCTGAGCTATTAGAGAGCAGGAGAGAGGCGAGATCTTCGGCTCTGACCCCGTCACCGCCACCCCGCTCCGGCTACAGGACACCTCGCACACTGCATCATCCCTCGCTAGCAGTAAATCAACTCTGTCCTGCTAATTAGTCTGAAGTGAGAGGGGCTGCTAACAGTAGGCATAGCCGGGTTATCATGGGTGGAGCTGGGCTCAGATGCCAACAAGGATGCTTGATCTGCTGCAGGGTTTTTGATGGTTTCTGAAACCTAAGGATTTTTTTATGTGTTTGTGGTTTGGCTTGAAAGCAGCTCATTTGTGTTCTCCCATAATAGAAAAAAAAAAATCACAAATGAAATGTCTTCAATATCTTAGTTATGTCTCCTCGACTGCTGTGAGACAAAATTGAGATCTCTGCTTAGTTGTTGCTTTTTCTCTTGGTGGAAATTCTCATTAGACCAACCTATTTTATTCTAAGAAGTTAAAATTAATTAGAAACAAACCAATCCAACACCAAAAAAAATGGTTTTAAACGACATGAGGGTGAGTAATTAATGACAGAATATTCATTTTTGGGTGAACTATGCCTTTAAATGTACAGTTTTTGGGAGTTTAAAATAACTTGTAATTTACAATGAAAAAACCATACATATCCCCTGTGAAACCTCACATCTTATGTTGATAAATGAATGTTTATTGTAGCTTATGTTTTATTTGATTGAATTTTATTGTTTTACATTCATTTATTCATTCATATTCAATGTGTAATTCCACTCATATTCATTTGTGTAAAGTTTTAGTTACATTTCATTTTAAGGTGTCCCTGTTACAGTGGAATTATACATTTAAGTACTGAGGAATATTAATTAACTACATGGACTTACTATATGGTTATGGTTAGGTTTAGGGTTTGGCTTAGGGTTACTTGCATGTAATTATACATAATTTATTGTTATCATAATTGTAGGTACATGTAAAGTGTAACAAGGACACCTTTTACCATTTTTTTTTCTTTGTCTTTCAGAAAACCATGTAGTGACAAGAAGACCATGTTTGATGAGAAGAGGTGGTACAAAGATCCATTGACATTTGACCACATTACAGTTTACATTATTGAATGTTTTATTACTACAAAAAAGAGCAACGATGCCAGGAAAACCAGCATTTTAACACATGGCCAGTGTCCAAGTTGGTCTCACAAAGCCTGTGTTTGACTCACACTCGGCTCATGCATCAGGTTAGCTGACCCAAACACAATAGCTCATTATGAGGCAGCGCTGCCAGAAAGAACCAGAAAGGCCCATCCTATTCAGACCATACAACGTGTAGGTGATTCCAGCTCTCTCTCTCTCTCTCTCTCTCTCTCTCTCTCTCACACACACACACACATAAAAAAACACACATACTCTACGAATACTTATTTTCTATCCCCTGCCTCTAAAACCTACCCTTAAACACCTACCCCTCAAACAAAACTTTCAGCTATTTTGGATTTTCAAAACACTTTATTCTGTATGATTTATAAGACAAAAAAAAAAAAAAATTTTCCCCACAAAGTTAAAATTTACTGGTATCACTATCCTTATGGGGACATTTCGACCTCATAATGTGGGGGAATACCAAGTTCACACAAACATATCACACACACAGCATCAAACACTCATAATATCTTGCCAGTGAAACAGACTTAATAGTTGGCCTACTCTTTATGGTTTTGCTCATATCCTTATGAACCTAAACTGATCAGGAAAGAAAAGTATGCAGATTATTTCATGCGTCATGTGCTTATTAGAATTGTCAGGTAGTAGTTTATATTACAGCACTCTGCCAAGTGTTATGCAACAGCTGCCACCACTGATTTATTCACTGAGCTGATTTTATTGAAACTTTCTAGCACCAGAAAAAGAAAATATTTTGAATGTATTAAATTTTTAGTCTAAAATCAAGAGCATTCTGAAGTCCAGCGACTTCCTACAAGTCTCTGCATGACATCAAATAAAATTTGAACTGCAAAGTTTTAAGATTAATTAAAAGTGTTTTATGGGTTAAAGCCAATGCAATTTTGTTTTATTTCCATGAAACTTAGTGCAGTAGCCTACACTTTGACAGGATGTATGCAATTTTAAGTAGCACCCAGTGTGTGGACCTGAAACAAAATTTATTTACATGTTTGAAACAAATTAAACATTCAGTGTGAAATTTTATAAACATACAAGTCAAGAAAATCAAATCAAATGCTCATTGGTTATGAATTAAAAGCTTCACACATTAAAATAATTTCATATATAAATACTTTGCAACAATAGAGATATAGAGAGAGTTTAAGAAATTCTCAAACATGCGGTAAAGGGAAATGTCTGGGCAAAACCCTGCTGAAGCCATGAGGCTGTGAAAGTAACAAGTTTGTGCAATAAATAGTGGGCTAGAATAGCATTTGGCAGCTGCTGGCATTACATTAATGTTCCTGAAACGTTACGAGTGATTTTTCGCTCAGACTAGCCATAAGAGATGCTGTTTGGCCCGCTGCCATCGAGGGCATTTTAAAATGAGACTCAGTCCACAGGGAAAAAGATTTCATCCGCTGTGTGTGTGTGTGTGTGTGTGTATGCAGAGTTGGATTCATTGATATGAAAATGTGGTGCAAAAAGTGAATTCCCACAGATGTTGATTGACATGTAAAGCAGCAACAGTAGGTTCTAGTTTCAGCAAGCCGAACTACACACTGCCACGCCTACACAAACACACACACACACACACACACACACTGCAGATGGTTTGGACAGATACACTCTAATGTCTGAACATGAATGACTGATGTTTGGGTCCCATCCAGCCTCTGTGTGTGTGTATGTGTGTGTGTATGTGTGAACCAGTCCCTGAAGGCGAAGCCTGTGGAGCTCTTGGGTTTTGGCACTCCTGCATCTGCTCTCTGGATCCTCAGCATTTTTTTGTGGAGAAAATATGCGTGTTGTTGCAACCACTTTAGTCCTTTAACTCCTCTTACACCGCCGGTCCTGATTGGCTGGAGGAGTCTGGACCACCTCCAGATTAGATAGTGAGATATGACTCTGTTAGATGGCAGAGATCCCAAATAGTGGCAGAATGTGGTCTATAGGGTGGAGAGAGATAGACTGATATATAAAGAGAGATGAGAGGGTGTGTCCTTCAGATCACAACAAGTCTTTAGTGAAGCCTGTAATTTGTAATTGTTAAAATAATCCCAATTTAATATACATCACACATAATTTCACTTCACTGACATGAAGACAAACGAAACCTTTGGGGAAAACAAACAAGCCTAAGCTGGTTTGCTGGTCTCAGCTGATTTGAGCTGGTGTCCCAGCCTGGTGTTTAGCTGCTGGTCTCTAAGCCTGACAAGCTGAAAAGTGCAACAAAGTCTACTGACAATTCATAACTATTTTAGATTTTGGCAAATTGTTGGCAAATTTATATCTCATTCATAATGTTGTACAGCATTCTCATGTCGCACTGAGAGTTAAGTTTAGGGGTGTAGCTTCAGGCTTACTTTTTATGCAAATCATGTGTTTCAAATCACATTTTTATCAGTTCGTACAAAATTTGTACTGTGTGAAATACTTACATGTCCCCATCATATAGTTAGAAAAGTGCCCAAATGCCTATAAAACCAGTTGACATGATTCATGATTGTGATAATCATTATAATAATAAATAAATATTGGTTTTGAATGACAAGAGTGAGTAAACGTGGTAAATAAATGACAAAATGATTGCTTTAAACATGAGTTACGTTATGATAAATAGTTGCACGTGTCAGATTCTTCATGCATTTGGCAGACACTTTTAGCTTTTATTTTATTAAGTTCATGCATTTCCGTTGAACCCTTACAGAGCAGACTGAATGTTGTCACACACTTTTCCCTTAAAGCATAACAGAACAGTAGACTTGTTTTCATTACCCTTCAAATTGCACAAATTGAAATTGCGAATTGAAAATACACGTAATGGAAACACTTATATTGCAAAAAACTTTTTACGCTCGCATGAGGTAGTTTTTCAGGCAATTCGAAAAAGGGAATATATTGCAAAATGTGTTTTTTCCGCATTTACAGGTCACCTGGTGTACGTAAAAGTCACGTAATCATTCCTTAATGTACTATAACCTCCAAGAAACACCTCATATGTGGCCGCTCTCAAGTATTAAGGCTTTTAATACTTGGATAATGATGGATAAAGATAAAGATATATGTCTATGTTTCCTTCAACTAAAAATAATGGCTGCGATATACATAAACCTACCAACATCAGTCGTTATGACGTTATGATCGCGAGAGGAAAAAATTACATTTTGTCGCATAACATCGGTTAATGGAAAAACCCTCATGTCACAATAGTTTTTAATTGATATTTATAAAATATCTCAAAAGTTTTGCACTAATCTGTAATGAAAACGCACCTAGAGTTACACCTTTGGAAGTCTGGTCTATTAAATCATCAGCTAATGTATCCACATCCCATTCTGAAACCTCAAACATTGCTTGGGGAGAAATAAGATCCATTTCTTTTACAGTCTGGTCAAGAACCCTGGATTTGTCTTCAGCTCTGAGCCACATTTGCATAAAGACATAAATAACCATAATCTAGACCTTTAAAAGGTAAAGAAGGGACCCGTTTCAGTGCTAAATTAGAGTTCCCTTCCCACCATTAATGTAATCTTGTTCATTTGGACAATAAACGGCACAAACTTGTTCCTTGGTCACTTCACAGATCTCATCCATATTCTTGTAAAGACTCTTGTAAGCACTGCGTCAACACATGGCCAAGCTCAGCATGTGTGGCCAAGTGGCGGCCATCTATCACCTGCTAGCATGTGAGACTGTAACAGCACACATAAACAGGGGAGATATACAATCCGCAAATGCATTTGTGTCAGCTCTCAAATACTCCCCCATCGGCCATCTGAACGGTCATTTAAAACGCAGACAGGACTGTGAACAACAGCGGCAACAATATGAGAAATGAATCATATCACGCAGCGGGGTGTAAACGTACACAAAGCTATTATTTATGGATTATGTAAGACATAAGAGATGATTTAGGGTCTTTTCAGTATGGTGGGCTTGCATAATTGGAGACAAATGCATGTATAAACTGCATTGTTGAAATTTATATTTGAATCAACTTCTGGAGAGCCGTGTGGGTTGGGTTTATGAACGCATAATAGTTCTATAGAGATTCTAAAAGGGGGTCTACAGACTGATGGTATAGGAAAACCTTTAAAGACCACAAATAACTCAAATAAAACCATCCATGGGCTGGTGCTTTTTCAAGAATTTTCCAAGTAGGACAGGATTGTCCAATCCTGCTCCTGGTGGGCCACTGTCCTGCAGATTTTAGCTCCAACACACTTGCCTGGAAGTTTTTAATGAGTCTGAAGACATTGATTAGGTGGTGTTTAGAGGTGTAAAGAGTACCTGGAAACTATACTTGAGTAAAAGTACAGATACCTTACAGCGAAAATGACTCCAATACAAGTCACCAATTCCAGTACGAATACAGTAAAAGCCTTAGGCTGAATTTACACCGCAGGTCTTGATGCCCAATTCCGATTTGTTGACTATATCTGATTTTTTTTTAGTGCTGTCAAATGATTAATCGCGATTAATCGCATCCAAAATAAAAGTTTTTGTCTACATAATATATGTATGTGTACTGTGTTTATTTATTATGTATATATAGATACACACACTTGCAGTATATATTTTGAAAATATTTATATGTATATACATTTATATACTTATATTATTATATTTTATATATAAATATATTTAATATATAAACAACATATTTTTCTTAAATATATACATGCATGTGTTTGTATTTAAATATACATAATAAATATATATAAAAATACACACTCATATATTATGTAAACACAAACTTTTATTTTGGATGCAATTAATTGTTTGACAGTAGATGTGGGTAGATGTACTGGCAGGTAGCTAGGTCTCTGAAACAAAACAGAGAGTGAAATCTACAAGCACAGAAGTCTCAGTCAAGCTCAAGTACTCAAAAAGCTCATAAGTAAACCAGTATCCATGGTTGACAAGTTTGGGTGAGTAAAGGTAAAATGCATAAGATCTAGTACCTTCAATGCCCTATCACTTCGTTGGTATAGCATAAATTAACTGCTGCAGAAAAATTTAGGTGCCATGCAAGGGACATACTGACAGGTTGCTAGGTTTGCGAAACAACATCAGCCCAATCGCTATTCAAAATTAGCCCAAACATGTTTTCCTGTGTTTTTCCTCTCCAGCTGGGGTCCCCCTTCATTGAAATAGTGAGGAGGAGAGATAGCTTTAACCCACTGACTGAAAATAACCCACAGCAACAGTGTAAAATAAGTCCAGTTCTGCAGGAAAACCACAGACTTGGCAACACTGCGTACTCACCTGGAAAAGCGTCCACCTGAGTTGATGTGATTCGCTGCCGTCGCTAATTCCATGACGTATGACTCGCATTGATGGGAATATCTGATCTGTCCACTTACATGGCAGACGCAAATGCATGTATCCGATTCATATCAGATTTATTTATACATATGAATGAGGCCTGAAACCGATCTGAGAATATCAAAATCCATGTGCTTTTTCCTGCTTACACATTCGTGGGTCGCATCTGATCTGTGCCACATGGGAGGGGGAAAAATTGTAATTGGGTCACTTGAGCCGTGTAATGTAAATACAGTCTCAGAATATCTGATTTTAATAGTAATTTATTTTACTGGTACTAAATGTGGGCCCAAATGCACACTAGTCCTTAACACCTAAGAGAAATGGCAGTGAAAACAAAAAAACAAAAAAAAAAACAGGTGATTTTAGAGGAGAGCAGTCATGTTAATTTTCCAAAATCAAAATAAAACCGAACACTTCAAAACTGCAATAACTTAAGGTTGACTCAACAGCCTCCTAAACGATTACAAACACCGAAGTCTCAGTTAAGCCTAAGTACTCTAAAAGGTCATAAGTCAACCAATATCTTTCAAAAATGTCTCATATATGAAACACCTGCGATTCAGCAAATACCTGCATTCGCATAAAGCAGCCTTGTTGGCAAGCTTAGTAAGGGCAAAACGCACAACATATAGTGCTTTCATTGCCCTGTAGATGGCAATATCAGTTCTTTTGTAGCATAAATAGACTGCAGCAGAAAAAGTTAGGAGCCATACAAAATGTAACAAGTAAAATTCCTCACAAATATATTAAAGAGTACATATGCTTATTCAAAAATGTTTTCAGGTAGAGAGTAAAAGTAACCCAGTAAAACTGCAAAGTAGCCAAGAAGATACTTAAGTACAGTAACTAATTACATTTACTCAAATATTTACACCACTGTCAACTCCGCAGGACAGTGATCCTCCAGGAGCTGAGTTTGGACCCCAGTGAAGTAGAACATGTTTGGATCTTTTGGATCTTGACAAACAAACAGTATATGGTTTAAACCCAACCTTATCCCTAACAAAGATTTTCTAAAACTCAACTCAAGCCCTATAATTTGTATGATTAATTGGTTGGTTGATTGATTTGATTGATTGATTGAAATGTTATTCAATAACCAACATGGATGTTGATCCAGGAACTCTCCTTATATCTTTCTTGCTAAAATCATGGTAAGTGGTGCTTCAAAGACCTCTTAAACCACATTGATTTTGAAGAACTGTAAAATTTAACATCGATAACTTTTCACTCTCCATTTAGCCAATTCAAGAACCCTATATACAGTCAATGTGTTTGATAAGATGTTCCTGCAAAGAACCATTCAAACCCAGTATGTTTAGAACTTAGTCTTTGCCTCGAGTTACATGGTAGCAAGAACAGTCAACAAAAGTTTCTGATCATCTAACAGAAACTCTACAGTTGACTCCTTATATGACAAAACTTGGAGTAATTATTGTCAAATTAGAAAATGGTCATTGGTTTTGAATAAATCAGATAATCTGTTTTGAATCTGTCCCTATTTTGAAGCACTTAGTCCAGTCAAGAGTTGCTCACAGAATGGGTGAATAGGGTTAGGAACCGATTGAACCGCAGTTGAGCCGCAGTGCTGTAGTGATGTTGAAATGATGAACAGGTTGGTTAAAGCAGCTGACTGTTTGATGATGGCAATATTGAGCAGCAAAATGAGATCCTTGTCAAATGTGGTTTTAAAGAAGAGTCAAGGAGCAGCGGTGGCTTCAGAAAGTCGTTTGTCTGGGAAATAAATGGCTCTTTTGGCATGTTGCGTCTGGTTGGTTCACGGCAGGGATTTTTCTGGGAAGAGTTTACACGTGCATGTGTTCATTTTATCTGCCTCATTTCCTTTTCAGGCTCTCAAAATGTCTAAATTCCGACTCTGGATAAATAAACATTAAAAATAAATCAGTCACAACATCTTTAATGCTCGTGCCATTTCACACAGACTTTTAGCCTCTTATTATAGCCTCCCAGTTCACATGATGCAATGTGTGTTTAAGAATAACTCTAGGTCCTATAGCCATAGCCAAACAGTTAGCAAAATGGGTTATTTTAAATAAATTAAAAAATATATAAATTTAATTATAATTCATTGAAATGGGTCATCCCTCCCAAAAGGCATGCATACAATAATATTTACAATGATATTAGAGAGTAGAGCTGCATAAATGCCGGTCCTATAGTTCACCAAAATCCACTCACTTGGAGATTTCTGTCATTTTCACTGCTCTCTTTACTACTTCAATGAAAAAAAAAAAGACTGTTAGCCACCATTGTCCCAATGTTTTGAAACTGGGATATGTGTACAAATGTGAAGAGAGATGGAACAGGAGTCATAAGTGGGATGTAACAGCTGTTTTGGGAGGATCTTTTGTTCGGTGGGATATTTATCAGCATCAGTGGGGATATCCGTTGCTCTTCATGGCCATCACACATCTCAAGGGGAGACAGAAGGAGATCAAGAGCGAAGGGAAGGGAAAGAGAGAGAGAGATCGTGGCCCAATTACCAGCTGATAACTAATCGATATGCTGCTTATTCCTGGAGCAGGAAGTAAAAGAGTGGGCCCCTGGGACATGGAGTTCAAATTACTCCTCTGTCAATGAGGGCCGCTGTAAATGCTTACAGAATGGAGGTCTTTGGAATAATCTCAGTGGAGGCAGTTTTAGTCAATGGCTTATATATTTTGTGGCACACAACTGTGAAATCTGAAAGTTGTTTTATGATGCCATGTTTTGTTGCGAAACTAGCTCTTCGTAACTATTATACATTTTGGCAAACTGGTGGCTAATTTATATGAATCTCACTTGTTTTCATACAATCTGCTAAGACCCCACTGACAGTTGTGTTTAGTAGTTGACCTTCATGCTTACTTTTTTCTAAGAATCGTATGTCTGCATATAAATCACATTAAACAAATTCAAAAGAACCATTCAAACAGAATGTGTTTTTGCTTTGAAAAACCTGACGCAAAAGACGCCAAGTCTCAAGATGTATTTTAAAGTATTTGAACTTGAGCGCTGCATTTTTAGAATGCCATATTTTACTGTTCAACTGAGAAAATCAAAGCCATGAATCTAGACAAGTTGTGTTCCAAATTTGAAGTTGATATCACAAAAAATTATCTTACAGTGAGATTTTCCACTAGATTAAATTTGCTTCCCATTCATTTCCAGTTTGGACCGGGAAGTGTCACTATTTTATTCAGAATCATTTAATCTTTTCAAATAATGTCCATGATTTTTTTTTTCATGTTCACATAGAAAGTGCCAAAACCTTTAGCAAGTTTTGTACCATTCTAATGAAGTAAAAAATCCAAAACAACCATTTTTTTTTTCAGTCAATAACACCAGGGTTAAGTTTTTCTTTTCTTTTTTCTTTGTTTTTAGCCAAAAAAGCATTCACATTTGAATTAGGTCAAGATGCTAAACACACTAGCATTGGTCTACAACAGCGTTTCATCATCGAGAAATGCAGGAATATCAACGGACTT
>JAUZSZ010000150.1:22929292-22940204 GCA_034780575.1 Labeobarbus marequensis
ATTTCTTGCTTCTTTAAATGGTATATTTTACAGGGATTTCCCAGGATGTGGGAATATTGTCACATTTGCCCAGTTTGCCTTCATTGCACTGGAAGGATTCATCTTTGAGACAAACTTTGGACGCAAAAAGCCACACATACCCCTCAGGTTAATAATTTATAACATTTATACGCACGTACATGCATTTTAATTCTAACAATTTATTTTGGCTTCTGAACAGATTAGTAAAAATTATAAACTTAATTGATAATTCTAGGTGAATGATTTGCAAGATTCCCATCATGTTATATGTGCATTCGTTTTCCAAAAAATAAATGCATAATTCTGCATTTTTACTCAAACATCCTGATTTACTTGTTGGACGAGCTAAAATGCAATGATTACCATTATTGATTATTATATTATTATAAGTGAGAGGTGAAGGCTTTGCTTTGTCACAGTGACAGGTGGTTTGTAAGTCAACACACAGTTCAGACAGCTAATATCTTTGAAGTTTTTAGTGTGCATGCTGTGCACATATTTGACAGAATATCAGATATGATGATAAGCAGTGTTGCGATAATAATATAGCATACTGCATAATGTTTCACATACTTCAAATGTAATATACAGTATGTAGTGCACAGTGTGTGTTAAGAAATACACTAGTATTCCATTCCAAACATAGTTGTGCAGCTTTGAACCTTGACAAGATGACTTATGTTACAGTCTTTGTGCTAAATCTAGAATCACACGATAAGATGCATCTCTGACATTAATGGTTCAGCTTCAGGACAGACTTTATACTGGAATCTACAAAACTGTTTATTGTACAATGAATGAATAAAAATGTAATTGTCATTAAAACATTGCAGTTTATACGTTTAATTAACATATAATTTGCAGAACCTCTCTGAATTAATATATTTCTAGACCCTGGGAACTGAAATCTTTATTCTGACTTTTTAACTCTATTCTAATTTTAAGTTAATAATTGAATAATTAAATAATAATAATTAAGTCAATAATTTAACTACACATTTGCATGTTTGCCATTCTCTGATGTCATTTTAATGATCATATCTTTTTATGTCAAAGTGTTTTATTTTGAAATATTTTTAATTTTAAAATAATTTGATTTAATTAATAATTTGCTTGATCAACTTACTAACACCCTGGATATGGTTCATTAGTATGGTGCAAGATTATCCTATTCAAATCAATGTGATAAACCAATTCTGTCAGAAGTCATCAAAAAGTAGTCCGATTATATTACCTAAAATGTGTAATGTAATAGATTAGATTGCTAACTACAATTTTTGTCATGCAATTTGGAATCAGTAACAGACTACAATTTGTAAGTAATCTACCCAGCACTGCATATTTTTTGAGTGTATTTGAGTATAGATAGATAGATTTATTTTGCTTAGTAATGCTTTTTAAAATCTAATACCAAGTCACAAGTCAACCCATTTAATTCAATACCAGTATAATTTTTAAAAAATAAAAGTAAACCCAGAGGTGCTTATGGGTAATTTTGAGCACATACCATAAGCTTTGCGCTGAGCCGCGCAGTAAAACACAAAGCTAATGTAATTATGGGAGTTTTCCAGCGCAGACGGAAGAGAGAGAGAGTGTGTCAAAGTAATGAATGACAGCCAACGTTAAATCAGCCGGAGATATTCCACAGTCTGCCAGCTCCTCTCCTGCGAGCCAGCGCACGTGTTGACACTTTTTCCTCTGCGCCATTTAGAGCGAGTTGGCATCATTAATTGATGGTATTGCCAGTAAATTGGCAACAATGAAAAGACAAATTATGAGCAGGCAGCGCGGTCTAGAAAGAGGATTTACAGTATTTGAATAATTTAGGTGCCGGTGGTTAATTTGACAGGATTGTTACTCTCAGGGAAGGCCCCGCTGCTTGAAGAATGAAGCGTGCGGGGAAAAGGGCCGGGCTGCTCCGGTAATCAGTCGCTCTGCCAATCAATAAAGACGTGCACACTGCAAATTAAACAGTAAATTTGGTTAGGGGGTGGTAAATATTTAGAGAGAGAGACAGAGAGAGAAAGGAAGAAAGAAAGAAAGCATGAGAGTGTCAACGAATAAATCAAGAATAGTTCAGGAAATTGAATGAAAAAGTCAGTAGTGTGTGTTGTACATCAAGGGCTTTTCACTCAGAGTAACTTTCATGGAGGAGCCTAAATAATAATGTCACAACATTATTCAAGAGTACTGGAACCAGAAACCTAATGTCAAAACAATCGTTCGGTTGTTGACTTTGACAGCATGAAGTGAAATTAGCTGTGGATTGTCACGCTATCATAAATGGATTGTTGAAGACATTCTGTATGAGGGTTTATTCCAATTATGAGTTGTGGTCTATTTATAAAATGAATTTATATGCACATCTAATGCACTTGGCAATGGTAAACAGAGACAGATTCCATGGCTTAATGAACTATATTACTTGGCAGAAGAATTTCCAGTGGCTTTTGCTAAAGCAGTGTTTGAACACCTTTTTCATTTTATGTACCGCCTCAGGCCCATCCAAACCATTGCCATGAGAATCGAAAGTATTGGATGAGTTTGCAGTTCTTCGAAAAATCTGTCATAGTACAATTTGTAGGTAAGGTGGCATGGAGGTAAACCTCTAAACCTTATCCTCAAAAAAGATTGTATGAAATCATTGCGAAATTGCCAAAAACTCACCAAATTGTAATATAGGCCTACTTACAAATTCTCATGGCAGTTTGTTGGCCCCATCTGTAAGGCACAAGCACCTTTCACTGCCACCAAACCACAACTTTTCTTGAGTAAACTGTTGCCATGAATTAAAAGTACTGTAACTTCACCTTAAAAATAGTTTAAACCGAATGAATTAAGACCATTGTTTTGTGATGTTTCTTTAAGACTGAAATATACATTAGATTAATCTTTGAACATTAATTTTAATTGAAAAACTTGAATATTTTTTAGATTACACATACAGGCAAAATGTTTCCATCTTGCAACCATCCAGAATAAGATCCTGGCAATGTCCTAGAAACCATGCAAAAATACTCAACATGCCCCTCTGAACACCTTAGCAACCCTATCATTGTGACAGTGAGTTTTGCATTGGCAAGCATCATTCTTTATAAAAAAATGTTACTATACATTCATGTGATTCCTTTTATCATGTTTCTTTTGCTGCTGTTCTGTTAATCACACATTGCGCTATTTCCAAAAAGGTGCAGTCACATTTGTGAAATTTTGACGAAATTTTGACTTAAGCTAAAACAGGTTTATTTTCCATTGTCAATAGTGCTCACCTAGCCGTTTTCAGTTGGCTAATGTGGTGTATTTGCTTGACCAAAGTGAACATGAGTGAAATCTGCATGGAAATCTTTTCACCCTCGTGTGAAATCAATAAATGTGACCACACCCTTAGTGCCTTATTTTTGAGAATTATGACAAATTCAAATATAATTATCATGTTGAGGGCTGATTTACATCCAATTGGTAATTAATCTATGCAGATGAAGTGAAAGATTGTGTCAATAAATACACTACATTTTCAACGCACTATGTGTGGCAAAAACAAGCTCAAAGCTGAAACTCAAGTCAAACTCACTTGTGATACACTTGTGACCGATTGCTTTATTTTTAGTGCAAGTAATATGACTTACCATGATCCACGGTAGTCAGTCTTTCAACAGGCCACATACTGGTACAGAATTCAAGTTCTGGGCTGGAAACTAAAAGATCCATCCATTCTCCGCTTTTGTCTCTGGTTCAACCATCCTGCATGTTGGGAACAAGAAAACCTGGAGGAAACCCAAACCGACAGAGAAAATATGCAAACCCCATGCCAGGACTTGAACAATGGATCTTCTTGGTGGAAAGCGATAGCGATACCTATTGAGCCACCATAATTGAAAAATCCTAGGTTCAAATTCACTTCCTTGCATTGCACCCTTGAGCAAGACACTTAACCTGAGATTGCACAAGGCGAGCCATGCCTGTATTAAGTGTATTGTAATTCACAGTGGATTAAAGCATCTACAGATGAGTAATAACCAAACTTAACCCCCCTAAAGTGGCCAACAGCCCCTTTGCCTGCTGTTTTTAATATCAAAATACCCAGTTATCTCAACTTGTCAAAGGCAGTGACATAAATCCCTCTCCTGACTTTCCCAATGTCTTTGTCCAAACATAGAGCAATTAAAAGACAAAAATGGTGCAATGCACTACTAGTTTTTCTGAAACCCTCATCCGAAAATCCAGCGTGGGTCGCATTTGAGGAAGTAGGTGCTGGATATTTTCCCCTTGTCAGAGCAATTGACAGACAAGGTCTTCCAATCTGTCCCCTTTAGCACTACCTAGGGACCCTCAATGAGAAGGACAGGGTGCGGGCCCTGGAAAATCGCACTTCTATCTTTGTTCACACTTTCCATTTCAAGGGCTATTTATCTAAAAAAGTCCCTGACTCTGTCTCTGCTCACCTCTACCCGCTGCTGTGCTTCGGTTTCTACCTGGCACCTTTAATTATTTCATGCCTAGGAGACAAGTTTTAACCAGAAGTGGCAGGGAAGGTTGTCCCTGACAGCTGGAGATTATTAAAGTTAAAAACGCAGGGCTGAGGTGTTGTAACAGGTCTCCACTCCCCTCTCCGGCAATGGGAACACCGCGCAAAATAAGGACCGAAGTTTAATTTATTGACTGGAAGGGAACATCAAAGAGTGTCTAGTAGTGAGTGTCTCTTGAATACACATGCACACGCAGGAAATGACATGGGGCTGGGGGACTTCGGCAGACGTACCTGGGGAGCAGCTGTGTGTGAGGAAGGCAAACTTCACTTTACTTCACTCAGTCATGTCTTCAGTACACACACACAGATGCGCATACGAACAGCCATGCAGAAAGGTGCTTCATTAGAGCTGTGTTTTTTGGTACAGCTCAACCCTCTGGTGACACGGGCAACTGCTCGGTATACCTCTGTCAGAAATAACAACAAAAGTGCTTGGAGCATTTCCTGTAGATAAGCATGTTGAAGGAGGGTACTACACACAGATCATAAATTTTGAATTCAAGTCCCATCTGTGCCTCTAGACAAGCTCACACCGTGAGACTAATGACAAACACACTCAACCCTCAGTTAAGGCTAAAATAATTTTTAAAAAAGTACATTTACACAAGTTTTGCAGATACACAAACTATACCAGTGAGAGGCACGGTGCTTCAGCGCTGGCATTTTTAAATGTTGAGGTCTCACATTTGTGTGGAATATATCACACCTGAATATGTTTGCGTCTTCAGCTACATGAGGAGGAATGTCACGAAACCTGTCAAGAACATATTTGGGATGTATTTTACCATGAAAAAAAAAAAGTGGAAAGTGCAGGAAAATATCTGTATTATTTAAAATTTTATGTAAAACTGTGATGTATTTGTCGCTGCATGTTCCTGATTTAAATAAAATACCAAAAAATACTGCAACAGTTATGGGAATTTGATTTTGGGGGAAATATGACCTGGGCCCTTGTTCATGAGATTTTCCCACAAGGCAAAATATTGACACGGATAAACGTGTTGAAACTTGAGCATGTGGCGTACAGTATCACAGGCACACGTTTGCCCAGAGGCCAACATGTCAGTGATTTACTGACTTAAGCAGCAATCACGACATTAGTACATTCCACATGTCATATGATTACGAAAGCCATGATTTCTGGAGTTTACATAAGTTTATGTCTTTCTCATCCCAAACTCACCTAAGCGCTCTTGTTTTTCATGCTCTACAGAGCCCACTTAAGCCACGCTGAAAAATGCCTGAATGTCATTGATTTAGTTAAATATCAAAGCAAGTTAATGCTTATAGAGGTTTTCTCAAAAATACCTGCACCATTTTGCTCAATATCTTTTAATCCGCTGGTGTTTTGGTGATTTTAGTGGATGTATTCAGGTGTAATTTATAATTCTAACTATGAACATGATTCACAAATTTATCACAACCAAAATTACTGTTTGTTTTATTTTTTTTAACAGTACTGTATCTACTTATCATTTCAAATCTAAGAATTAGTATTTTACTGTCAATTGTTTTGGTAAAATGCACTCAGATTTGGATTTGTTTCACAGTTTTGTTATCTAATATGTCAAAAATGTATTTTTGAGAATAACTACAAACTTGATTCTCATGAAATGTAATTTCCATGTTGAGGACTGGCAGATTTACATGCAAATGGTAATCAATCTGCACAGAACTGAAATCAATGTCTGGATCAATGAACTGAAATCAATTTCATGTTTCAGTCAGATTTACTGAATAGAACATGCTGCTTGTGCAGTGATATCATTAAGCCAGACAGATGTGATTTTTAAGTTCATGTTTATGTTCAAATTTATGTTCACATTCTCATTGTTTGCCTTGGTGGTTTACATTTTCATTTTTTAATGCCACATTAGATTACCCTTTTGTGAACAAAGCTCTTTATAAAATAAAGAGCTTTTGGATCCAGTTTGAAAACCCCTAAGTTAGGCTACACAGAGTATTGGATAATGTTAATGCAGCCTTTCTACAATCTGGCCAATAGTTAACAAACTAATTTAATGTTGGCTAACATCAGTGTAATAAAGGTTATGGAAATAGTTGCTAATGACATACCCATTTTATAATGCTGTTCTAAAGTGTCTATGTTAAATTAGCGTCTTTAATTACGCTGTGCGCCAAAGGAATGTGCGTTCTCATTGTAGAAAATATCCCGTGATTACAGCTAAGAGAGGAAGTGAGAGAGAGAGAGAGCTCTATGGCCGAGTGTAATTAGATTAAATATAATTTAGTGTTATGGAGCACTCTTCAATAGGTTTCTCACTGGCTTTAATGAGCTGTCATCAGTACAATACAAATCCGTTTTTTTCACGGGCAAGCACAGAGTCACATCTCTATATTTAATCCCCTGCAGTTAAGCTAATATTATTGCCCCATTCCCACAGCACTGATTTACGTGTGCGTAGGGGTCGTTACAGTGAAAAATAAAAACCCCTTCACCTATTTGTTTCACCCCCACCACACAGACAACTAACCTAATCTGACTCAACTACGCATTTAATATGGCAATTTTATGAGGGTAGTTTATTCACAAACATGTATACTGAATGAGTCGATTGCCATAAGTCCAATGCTTATTCATAAAATGCTACCAGATGTGTGTAAATGAAGAGAGCTCACTGTGGATGTTCAGACAGAGCTCTGCTTTGGAACCCAGCAGAAAGTCTCATAGTTCTGCCTGGGAATTTGTGTCAGAGTGAAATGTTGCAACTTGCATTTGCTCTTGTCTCATATTTTAGAGCAGTCACTGCAATTTATGAAAGAAATCAATTAAATCTTTATGTGGGCGTGTGAGGAAAAAAAAAAGAGATGTAACCCCATTTGTAATCATTAACATTTTCATAAGTAACATTTTTTCTCAGTAACTGATTACAATTACATTTATTTTGTAATTAAATTACATGTAGCTAGTTGCTCCCCAGCACTGAAAACACCTCGCACTTTAACACCGGCTTTGAAACAGCTTTGGAAGCAATGCGCTCCAACTTAGCGTGTTTCTAGTATGAATTAGCACATTGCTAACATCTTTTAGCATGGTTATTCATGCTAAGAATTTGTAAAGCCGTTCTGGCAAAATGAGTGTGAATGCGCACGGTCTAATTCTGAGCTACAGGCAAAAGTAGCAAAAAATGACAGTTTTGGTTGAATTTGAGGTTTTCACAAAAATTCAGTTCATCTAGCGATCCCAATGCTCTGAACAGTAATTAAACATCTAAAATCATCTTTATGAGAGGAGAATCTTTTTCTCTGCATACTGAATTCATACTGAATTCTGCATGGCATGAGTCCAAACCAGTGAAATATGATTTTCAAACCCATCCTGATCAAAACAAAACATTTGCAAAGCATGTGCATAAGACGCGCCATCTCCTCATGAAGTAGATTATTGCGAAATATGTCTTGGCGAGATTCACACAAACATAATCTGTTGTGTGTTACATGAACGTTTAGTTAAATCTGATGTGTAACATTATATTAGATCCATGCATTACAGTAGGACTCAATATAGATCTGTCTGTTAATCAGACATTAAAAGAAAAGATGGAACCCCCGGTGCTCTTGATTAAACTACTGTTTATTTACATCTTTGTTCTTATTTTTAATAACAAAGATAAAATAAAAAAATAGCTATATTGTGATTAATAATATAGTAATTATTGAGAAAAGAATTGGTGGAAAATATGCAACGTTGCTAGGTGATATTGCTTTGGAATCTTCAGAAAACTTGAAATATATATATATATATATATATATATATATATGTTATATTATTATATAATAACTCGATTTTTCTCAATTTTTCTTTATTCTCTAAATAAAAAGAACTAATTTTTGAAAATTTGCTCGTTCCGACTCATTTTGCCAGCACGGGTCACACATATTTAGTAATATTGTGAATTAGCTTTTATTTTTATTTCAGTTTTCCTTTTTTATCTCAATCGTAAAATGAATCTTTTGAAACAGGTGAACTGAAGCGAGTCTGTGGGCTCCCCCTGCTGGACAAAAGCAGCTCAAACAGGCTCCTGAAGCTGCTTTACATGTTCATCATCTTTCTAGTCATGCTCTGTCTGGATTGAACTGCCCTAGACTAGTGGTTTTCACACTTTTTTAAGAGCGATTTTTTAAAATCTATTTTTCTCTTTTTAAATTGACGCAACCCTATTACATATATACATATATATATATATATATATATATATATATATACTATGCCACGGAGCTCCGGAATAATGCTCCGTTCCAGAATCCAATCACTGACCGAGCAAATTAGAAATGAGGGTGCTTTGCCTTCATGCACATCTATTTTGACATATTTTGTCCAGTCCAAAGTTATGATTATCACTATGCCAGTCATTGCGATTTCGAGAGGATATGTGGATGTCAATCCTGAAACAGCAAGTACGGCACATAGCCTAATGGTCCTCTTAGCAGCATGAAGAACGAAACTTTTATTCAAATTCTGAATGGAATAAAGAACGCGCACAAAGAGCGCTTCCTTAATCACTGAAAAGCTGTCACTCATTTATATCACTTGTTTATCGCGATCTCAGAAAATTCCGTTATAATCTACACAGCACGATTAATCTCTTATTTAGCCTACATCACCTCTACACTTTATAATGAGAGGATTCACAAGCTTCCAGAACTCAGGACTGAACAAACGGTGAGTGGATTCTGACTAAATGAAACTCCTCTGATTGACATTGGGATACAGAAATCAACAGATATTTCTGTGATCGGCTACAATGTTCAGCACTGCAAAAACAGCGCGCAATCACAAATATACATTGGATTCTGCCATAAGGCGGCTGCCACTTACTTTCATTTGTTGTTTATGTTTAGTTAGTTATTAAAGTTAAGTTTGCCGGTTTGCCGCTTCCTTCGTCCCTGAATCTTAAACTTTGTCACACACACATATATGTTTTCCTTAAATCATCCTGGCGACCCATTTTTTAAGTCTCCCCGGGGTTTGAAAACCACTGCAATAGCGTACTAGTGCAATAATTCCGAGTAAAACATGCATTTTGTTCAAAAATCTTTTGTTGGACATTAAACGTCCCTTTTTTAGAATTTTAAACCTATATATAAGTGTATTTTTACGATAGCAGGGAGTATTGTAATGGGTAAATAAAATGTAAGCTAATACAGTAGCCTACTAAAATAACTAAGCTCAAATGAGTTAGTGTTTCTTATAGCAGTTAAAATGCAGTTAAAAGTCTTTTTCTTTATTTATTGTAATTTTTAATTTACAGACTTTAACTTTTAATTTAGTGATTTTAATACTTTAAAGAGCAATTAGAGATTGTAATGTTCTAATGTTATTCTATCTGTTCTACTAAAAGGTACAGCTATCATAAAACCAGACAAAAAGACTAGATGGCTATAGTATGTAATAGAGTCAGGAGAAGCCTAACAGTTAGCCTGCCTCAGACCAGGTTAGTTTCCCAGAATAGGTTGCCACAGTGACTGAGATTGATCTGTGTTAAATTTGCTTTATGGAACCAAATTATTTGACAATCATTCAGACTAACTGAAATAAGCCTGGCTTATTTGGTAAACTTGAAACAGGCCTTGAGGCATTAGAAGTCAGAAGACACTTAAATTAATTTAGAATTTGCTGTCTGTCTGAACCAGAGAAATAAAAGCGATCATATTTTTTCCATCGCATCATATTCCATCGAATCGCATTGTGTTGAATCGAATCGAAATTGGATCACACTGCATCGTAATAGGGGTGAATTGTATCACATCGCATCGGTAGCTGCTTCACATATATCTTCAATGTATCGTATCATTGGCTATGCATCGAGATGTGTATCGCATCGGCCTCGGTTATGAGATGCACATGCCTAATATATAGTTATCAATTGTGTACAATATTGTTTTTATAGAAAACTTTTTGAAAGCTGGTACATATTTTTAGGTGTGTTAAAGTAAAATTCAAAACAGCAAAATACAAAACACTACTGAACCGAGATATATATGTATCAATCAAAATTACTGCTGTAAAAAATAGTAAAATTTCTGCTGCTGTTTTGTTGCAAAACCAAATTCCTTATGGTGACTGTTGAATTTTCTTTAAACTGCAATTCAGTAAATTCCCTTCGCTTTCCATGCTAAATAAAATAAACTCATGAACTTAAAAAAAAAAAAGACACATGCACACAAAATTTTACCTGAATCCAGGAATCATCTTGGCAAAGCCAATGACCTTCTGAATGCTGTAGGAAACCAGGTCAGCCAGGTGAGGAAGCATGGAAAGACTAGAGCCCTCATCCTCTTTTGAGTCTGGACTGGAGCTCAAACCCTGCTCCTGATACATCATCAACAGACTGCTCAGAT
>JAUZSZ010000150.1:23263248-23273804 GCA_034780575.1 Labeobarbus marequensis
CTCACTGGATTAATGGCAAAATGAATGTTTGGAAATGTAAACTGATATTTGATACTGATACTGACACACTACAGCAAAAGATAGAAATAACTGACTTTAAACTTTTGTTGTTGTTGTTGTTGTTGAAAACACTAGTGGCCTAAGACTTTTGCACAGTACAACATATATATTCTCTCGGCACTGAATGATGCAATTCAGTTTTTAAATTTTTAAATTAGCAGCAATTTTAAAATTGGGAATTATCAAAAAGGGGAATAAAAATAAATAAAAAAATTAATTATTGTTGAAAAATGAATTAGAAAATAATATCAGTTACACAGAACAATGCCTTTGTTTGAAATACATATAGAAAAAATATAGGTGTAAAAACACATTTTTTTTTTTTTTACTAAATTTCACAAACAATTACAAATAAACTGCAAATAACACATTGAATTAAATTTTGAAGTTGAAAAAATCTCAATTAAATTTTCTTGTGAAACGTACTGCAAAAATGATCAAAATAATATATATATATATATATATATATATATATATATATATTAAGTAGTATAGTAGTATATATTACATATTTAATTTATTTAATAATGAATTTATTAAGTATCATTATTTATTCGTTTATAGTAAGAACTTTTATAATTATTTATCATTTATAATAACTTTTGGCATTAGAGAACACCTTAACCAAGTATTTTATAATATATTATTATAATACAGTATGTGTAAATGAACAGTGTACTGTGTCTTGGAGCAAAAATGTTTGTGGATGTATTTTACCGATTAATCTACATTGTGACTGAATCAGTCATGAGGATAAATTCTGTTATGTGATGGTGAACAGGTGAAGGTTTATTTGCTGTGGTGGAATTTATTGTCATTTAGTCTTCTTGGAGAAAATAAAATGAATACACCACAGGGAGATTTGGGAGCATATTAAAGTCTATTTAATAGATTTTCAACAAGATTTACACACGCAGTGAAGCAATTATGAAACCAATGACAATTGAAAAACAAAAGGAGAAAAAACCCTCGTCCTAAACACAATTTGTCTTTCAGTCAAAATCTGCTTTCATTATTTGGATGACTTTGTCTGAGTGCTGTTTCCACAGGTTTGTGTTGTTTGCAGTGAAAGCCATGAAATGATTAACTGTTAAATGAGAGAATGTGTCTATAAACAGGAGTGAAATCAATAGCACTAACTGTCTGAAATATCCTGCACACATTCATTCAGTCTGAATTGATAAAGTGCTCAGCTCAAAATGAACTCTAATAAGAACATTCTCTCTGTCTGTTGTTTTCATTGATTTAATCTCTGATAAATATTTAATCAGTGAAAGAGACTGTGATACTCTAATGTAATTCTTCACAGAAGCACAAATCATCAAAATCATTTGCTACTTTCATTTACCATAGTGACTGCAGGACTCCTCAGTGGTATTAATTCACATTTACCCTTCTGTTCTATTCTAATCAAGTTTATCTAGTGATATTGTCTATCAGATAGTGAAGCCAAACCTTTAGAATGAAATGTAATGGAACAAGAGGGGAATTTCCAGTGACATATTGTACCAACCCAAGTGTCCTGTCCAAATTTATTTTTTTTATTATGGAATATGAAGAAAAAAAATATTATTGTCATATTTTAACATTTTATATTTGTCTAGATAAAATCTCATTTCAAACAAACAGACAAATAAATAAATTTTAAATTATATTAAATCTAAGGATTTCACAAGATCATTTAAATAACTTATTTCTGTCATGCGCTGTATGACATCACATGCCATGCTGTGATATAACAGACTAATGTAATCAGACACTTTGACTGGCACTGCAAATGACTGCTAGTACAGAATGACAGTAGTGCATTTCCCTCAGGCACATGAATATGTTTTCACTTCTCCATTAGGGGGCAGCATCAGATCTCAGCAAATGACATGCGGCACACTGCAGCAAAGCCATTTGACCAGTGTATCAAAACAAGACCAATACTAATCAGCAAAAACACCTCCATTATTGTGACAATTCACACTATGAATGTGCAGGAGGGTTTTGCAGTTGGTGTGTTGTTGAGAGAACAAACACGTGCTCCAGCAGGACACTAAAGAGACTGTGTGGGGACAGTAGGTAGTGGAGGTTGCCTGCTGTTTTCAAGGAGGGCAGATGGTACATGCAATAGCAGAAGTGAAAAACACAAACAGGATGGGGGATGAAAATGGCTTTCCAACAGTCATGTTATGGGATGCATCTGTGTTTACGTGTTGTTTATCACGCCTCTGACATGAAAGTGTTTGGATGACCGTGACGCAACCCACTGCACATGCCCATCTCGATTATAAGTCGCCTCTCATCAGACCACCCGAACATCGGGTACTAAAGAAAATAAACATCAAAGAGGGCGGAAGAGAGATGAGTAATCCAGGATAAGAAGACATTGTTTAATTTATTGTAATTGATTGCAGTTGTCTAGGAAGCAATAAAACGGGGGGAAAAATCCTCTTTTGAATCTGCCAAGTGCAAAAGGGCTCAGTTTGAGTCCTGTGTATTTCACAATAGTGCTTTGAGATTTAGAGTGTCATGAATAATCATTTAAAGAGGCTTAGGTGCCTTCAGCATATAAACTATAGTGTACCATTTGTGCCAAAAATTGTGTTGTCACTTGTGTTATTCTCTCTGTTGTGCATTCAGCTCAGTTTTATGCTTTATAGGTTGCTGCTCTCAATGAACATTCTGCAACGCATTCTAGATATCATGGTAAAAGATATCTTGGTTGAAACCTAAGATGAAACCTAAGGACTACAGATTAATTCAAGTTATAGACCTTATGCGTCAGAGAAACAAGTGTGCAGCCATCTAGTGGTAGCTTTTATATTTCTATGACATTGCTGTGGAAGAGTAATTGACATTTTGCTTAGTTGCTGTTGCTATGTCTGACAAGCCATGCCACTCTCATGCACACATCGTTCTCACGCAGTGAAAAATACATTGCGGAGCAAAGAGGAAACTGACAGCACGCCGATAGACAAGACAGAGCAGGTTACTTTTGGTATGAAACAAAGTCTCAGCTTTTAAATTGTAATTTTTTGAAAGAAATTCAAACAATAAATACCATTTTATGGCTCTTTAATGTGTCGCGACAAATCGCTGTTGCGCCTCCGTTAAAAAGGCACTTGAACTGATCATCTTTTCATATTTACTTAAAGCACAAAATGAACATGAATGAACATCAGAAGGTATTTTATTTCAACCATAGAAAGATGTCAATACACACCATTTTTCAAGTTTAAGTCCACCGAAGTTAATCTACTCTCCTGTCTCATTTGTTTGTCGGACAAAATAGCGGATTTGGCGCTATGATTGGTGAGATTGCCTTTCAATCAAGCTCCATGCGAAGAGTCTATTAGCTGGTAAAGTGTATTAACTTATTGTAGAGTTAATGAAAGTTATCATGTGCATTGTAATGTTAGAAGCAGATGTAACAAATGTCAGTCGACCAGGAAGATCCATGGGGACACAATGATAAATGCATCTAAAATTTCTAACAAACTCATTATGTACAGTATAAAAATGTATTGTCCAAAGCAGTCAACATTCTTTTGGCACAAACGGAACTCCATACTAAACAAGCACTTTATCATGTTGTTGCATTCTGGCATTGATTTTATGGTGTTTCCTTTAGGTTGTGAGGACAAACCTGAATTCTTGTTTTTGTCATAGTGATGTGTCATTCATGAACTAGTTGACTCTGTGAGTTATATTATTATGGCACATCATGTTCCATCTTGAGCATGCTTAATTTGGAATGGTTTGTGTTTCAATAGTTCACTGGAACTTTTGTAATAGTTCTATCATTTTTACATAATTTAAGGTTTTTATACCACAAATAATGTACAACTGTGGTATTTTGAAAAGGTTAAGTGTAATTTCTTTGAATAACTTAAATGATAGCTGGAAGTGGTGCTAAATAAAGAGCTGTTTGGGAGGCAAAAGAACTGGTTCTTATTGCTGAGCTGAGCTCTCTAAAAGGAACCGGAATTCCTATCACTAATTCATGGCAACCTGCTCTGGTAATTACCACTTACTTGACAAGAAAGAGTCTGTTAAGTACATAAACTAGATCTTCACATTTTATGAAGAAACTGTTACTAATGCTCTCCCATTTAAAGTCATTGCTAGGTTGTTTGCTATATGCGATTGCTACATGTTTGTGGTTGTGGTCACATTTTTCCGGAAGAATTTTCACATTTTAATTGGAAGACACAGGTTTGGCAATTTCATGTGAAGAAGAAAGATTTCGCACCTTGTTGGTCACTTGAATTCACCATGCTCTCCAGCAGAAAATGACTTCTGAGTTGTGCTTCATGCAGACAATGGAACTTTTTGCCCGCCATATTTTGCTGAAATTTCACTAATGTGACCACACATTTAGTGTACTGTTATAAGGATGTGTTTTTTCCGAACCAGTTCCTAACCTCACCCTTGAGACAATTTAATTAGGCAGTCGCCTGTCAATTTATGTACCTTCGATTTAGCTCAGAGTTCAGGGTAATGCCAACAATGAAGAGGTGTGCTAACAATGCTTTTCTGAGGGTGTAGGTAATGGTTGGGGGTTAGTATTTGTTTCAGTGTTCGTTAGACAGTCAGCACTGTGATTGGCATGACCAATGGACTCTTTAGAATTACATTGTGGGCTGGGTTTGGAGGAAACATTGTGTATTATTAGCTCCTAGCTATTTGTTTGCTTGGTTGTTTAGATGGTTTCAAAGGCTTTGGGTTTGAGGAAATCATACGTCCAACTTCATAGAAAGGTAATAGAACATCTTCTCAACAAGCTGCATAATTGGAGGCATAACACACACCTGTAGCTGTGTAGCGCA
Organism: Labeobarbus marequensis; assembly: GCA_034780575.1. Taxonomy (NCBI): domain Eukaryota; kingdom Metazoa; phylum Chordata; class Actinopteri; order Cypriniformes; family Cyprinidae; genus Labeobarbus; species Labeobarbus marequensis. The sequence continues at coordinate 23,268,126 of JAUZSZ010000150.1, forward strand.
AATGTAACTGGACAAGTCATATGCCGACATTTCATACTTACCATTAGGGCTTGTTAAAATCACCAAACCTACAGTACAAAATGAGCAATAGTAATAGTGATGCTTGACTTAGCTAATTAATGTGTCCATATGCATCAGTGCAGTGCAGATATCATTACATTCACAGTCAAAATGTTTTCATGTGTGTGGGTGCAAAATATTGAATGATTGATTGTTTTTTTGTTTGCTGGTCTCAGCAGATCTGTCATTTGTCACTCATGGTTGTGGTGTCAGCCCTAACCTGAATGGATATTGATTTCTTACACTTTTTTCCATTGCTGTCAGACTCTTTTTCAGTGTGGGAACCTGCATAGGATATGTGACATTTCAGTCAGGACAGGATAGGCTGCATTGAATTTCACCTGTCCGGCCATGACATGTAAAGTCAGCGTCTCAAAGGTTTACCCATCACTGTCTGTGGATCATATGCAGTCACTCCTAAACCCAAACTTAGATCTTGAAATAACATGTCAGATAGGCTGACTGGACTCAGAATCACATGATGACACCATAATATTCAAACATCTTTGCTATGTTCACAGTACCCATGGGGTTTGTGACAGCAGCAGCGTGAATGAATGACTTTTAATGAGACCAGCTGTTATTTGGCTGTTTGGATTGACCGTTATACTGAAATACTGCTTTTCTGATGCTTAAATAAGTGTCTAACAACTGCAATTTTAATAGTCTTTAAGCCCGAGACACACTGCACGATTTTAGCAATCCTATAAGATCACTGCATGTCACACTGTGCGACATGGATCTAATAAACTTGGCTATGACGTGTGTAGATGGTACGATGATGACAGCTATTGACTCATACGATACGAGGCATGTTACTATGGAAGAATAAATCGTCATCAGCACTTGCTAATGGTAAGCAAAAATAGCATGATGAATCACACTTTAGCAGTTGTAGTTTTTGTGTGCTGAAAAAAAGTGGAAGCGGCGAAAGAGGAAGGCATAAGAGCTTGAGGTAGGCCGTTTTATGTTTTAGCGCCATGTCACGTTGATTTTATGTCGCATTTTTATTGGTTAGTCAGTAAATGTGGATCGTAGTGGCAAACACACTGTGCGATGGTCATGCTGAATTTCTGACACTCCCAGAAAATTATTGTAGATTTTCTTTGGTCGCAAAAATGTGACAATGGCCGTCTTCGAACCTATCTCACTGTACGTCACCGATTAGGAACCACGATCACAGAAATCGCCATGATTGTTTCACCATGCCAATCTTTCATCTGGGACAGCCGAAAATCGTGCAGTGTGTTTCAGGCTTTACAGCAGCAAATGAATCAGAAGTGTCACACATTCACAGAAAATACTTCAGTGTTGCAAAATAAGATGGATATGATATGACTCATTCAATACCATGGTATATATAAGAAAACCAAGGCATTGGTCTAATTTCCATCAACTGATGATATGAGTCTGGGGTGGGACTGTTTATTTTTTGACCAATGGCAGACCGGGGGAATGTCTGGGAAACCTCAGAACTAGTGGTCAAGCTATTTAATGGCATTATAATGAACTAAAATATACATATACATGCGCATTTCTTGTAAATTCTCTGTACGATAAAGATGTCTTGATGACCTGTGTTTGAGGTATTATCACCTTTAATTTCTCAGAAATAGTTTTTTTTTTCCTCGTGGAGATTTTTTTCTTTTTTCTTATGTGATTTTTAAATGTCTCAAGACAACAAGATTGAGACACAAGCTCAGATAAGACATCTCAACACCAAGGTCTTTATAAACAAGCTTTATCAACTTCTGATCTGATATGGAACAGATTTGCACCGTAACATAATTGCCAAACATTTGCATTTAGCATGTTTGTGACTTTAAACACACAGTACTGCATTACAAATGACAAAAATGTGTCCAAGATACAGTCCAAAGTTAAAACACAGTTTAAATTAAAACTCTTTAATCAAGCAACTGCTTTATAATAAAAACATGACATAAATGGGCAAGTTTAAATGAACCGTTTTCCATATTTTTAAAATTTCATTTCACCAGTTAGCACCTTTATCACAAAAACACTACGACATTTTGTTTTGTTCACATGTAGCAGTGTATATATGAAACGAGAAAAGAATATGAAATTATCTGCACTGTCACTTCAAAGACTAATCTGTTCTGAACTCAGAGCTCCTAAATAAGCTTCCACTATCCAAAACTATCTAATCATTCTGCCATCTGAGAGGGCACTGTTACATAACCATTAAAAGTTTAATATTAAAGTCAACCATCTCGGCCTCAGATGTGAGTCTGCCAATCGCTCAGAGCTATGGAGAATGAATTCAGTCATCAGACCAAGTCGACGCTGTTCTTGGTTGATGTAAACAAGTGGACACTAATACGTCATTGCAGATCTCTGACAGCGACAGATTCAGAGCGCATACCGCACAATGCAGGTGTTTAGAATGAGCACGGCATGCCAGAATCTCTTTCCTACGACACTAAAATAAGACATACACACAAACGAGCACTGCACAGAGAGGAGAGGCCCAAGGCAGACCGGTTGGCATCTGCCCGTCTATCTTACCAGGCGAGCTTGAAGCCTTTCATTAGTGCAGTACAGGCTGTCCTGATCCCACAGTGTCATCTTCCCATTTCACGGGCCGCCTTTCCCAAGGCATCCCGAGCTGGATGTTAATCCGGGTGGGTTCGGGTGATCCCAAGCACAGGCGATCAGCCCGACTCAGAATGCCTCATTCTGCATGAAAGTGCCGGACCAGCCATACTTCCACATCCTGTGTGTGAAGCGCTCATGTGCACCTCTCTGAAATGCAGCAGTCTCTCTCTCTCTCTCTCTCTCTCTCTCTTCCTGCAGATGAGGGCATGAGCAGCTCTCATCTCAATCCGGTGTTCACTGAGCATGCTCAGATCCTTCAGGCCACTCCCCCCTGCTTCCTTCCTGACTCAAAGAGATTCCTGTCCGGTCTCACTGCTGCTCTGTGTGTGAAGGACTATGAGGCAGTCGACAGCTGGTCCTCTAATCTCTTAATACAGATGGACGGTAAACACTGCGAACAGAGTGTGTGCCTGTGTGTGAGGATTAGCAAAATGTATTGTTTGGTGTCTTGTTCTATTCCAGTTTGAGCTGCTATATGCCACACACGCACACACACACTGCTGATATTATGCCAAATATCTAGTCACGTGTACAGGCCATTAGGGCTTCCCTGATCCCATCGACACAGAGGTCACCGAAACATTCACAAGCTGTCTGAACACATAAAAGTTTGTTAAATTTTGATATGTGTTTAGGCTGTATTTCCCAGTAAAGAGCAATGGGAGTGTTCACTGCAGAGGGATGTGATGTTCAGATTTGAGTATAAAAGTCAAAACACTGCTGAGTTACTGTCTCCAAATACTCTTAAATACAGTGACCATGATTTTGCAAAGTATGACGTGTTCCTGAATCAACATCCTCGTTGGTCCTAGAACAACATTTATACCAACCAATAAAATTTTAGGGTTCGAATTCAGTTTTTTGGCCATGAATAGTATTCTAACTTATCATTTCCCTCTTATTTTAGTGGTTAGGAAAGTTGTTTCTGTAGCAACAAAATATGTTGCTTCAAGTCCTACTCGACACAATTAGTCAAATATGAACAAAAATGCAAAAGGAGTAGGGATGTAACGAAGATTTAAGACAAATTATAACTGGAAAGGTGTCCTTTTATTATTGCTTGGACAAAATTCTGAACATTTCTTTGTGAAATTGAAATGCGTCAAATGAGAAAACTAATTAGAAATTTTAAAACAAACCCCAAATCAAATAAAAGAAATGAAAGAAATCTCTTCATATAAACAAACTAAGGCTTTGCCTGTGTTCTTTCCCTTTACAATAACAGGCAACTACTGTATTTTAATCACAATCCAAACAACGTTTTTAAATTGAATTGTATAATTTCAAAACTTGGAGAAAAAACAGAACGGTCTGACTTTTTGTATAACTATACTACATAAAACATCTGCACAAAACAAAAACAGCAAGTCGGGTTAAAAATGCAAATTCACTCAGGTGGTGCTTATGGAACAGCGGCAATATTGTGTTTTCTTGATTACCGCTGTAAACAAGGCAGAGCTGCGCTTATGAACACTACTGTAATATGCATTATAAAGTGGCAAGATGAAAAGAAAATACCATCTATACTTCACATAAACTCCCACCCCCAACTGTTTCACAATTTGTTTAACATTTCAGCCAACTTAAATTGTCACATATTTGTATCGATTTTCAACCGGCTGAGGGTGCATCGTTGCATCCCTAACAAGGAGTGTTTAAACTGACAGTGCAGCATCAGCATAACCAGAAGTGAATTTCAATGAGAGTTAGTGATTTGAGGCAAGACCAGGGACACCAATTGTTGGCAATGTAACAAAATGTATGCAAATACAGTGATACACTGCAGAAACTACCATTGGAAGTGCAGGCAGTAAAGCGCCTGATTGTCAGCCAGTAACAAACAATAGGACTGTCAGTGTGAACACACCTACACTGAAAAGAAAGGTGTAGAATTACTAATAAATTTCACAAATTGCGAAGAAATGGCAAATAACACATTTAATTCAATGTGAAATTCTTAAGCAGAAAGATACACATGAGAGATAAAAAGAATGAGGACACCTCTGACTACTATTTACAAATACTATGATACTTCTTAAATGACCAGCACACATGCCCATTTACAAAGACTGCTAAACACATTCATTAAACCACAAAAACAGCCATATAATTCCCATTTTCCAATTATGCAGAGAATGAGTCCCTGTAAAAGCACTAGCCAATCAGAGTGAGTGTATGTCAATGTGGTGCTGAATGGACAGCTCCATCACAGGCCCTGAATGTGAACACACTGCATGCTGTCTAAAACAGTTTTATCTGGAAATAAAATGCACAATATAGGTTTGTGAGGACAAAATTAGACAAAATTAAAAATGGACAATGTTCACTCCACCTTGTGATTTAATTACATAATGTGGCACAACCTATATGCTTTCATAAATCCATGTTCTGATTCTTATATGATCCGAGACGTGATATTTCTTGTCCCAAAGCGGGTGATGTCCAAATAAGGAATATGTTCAAATATGGAAAAATCTTTTTAAACTGTTTCGTTTCATCGACAATGCTTCTAGAATTTCCCAGCATCAGTGGAGGTCAGAGCTGATGTGAAATATCAGCATTGCACATGTAACCGGTTGCGTCATCGGTTGCTCATGCTCCTTTGCCCTTGCCGGGTCTCTGGGGGTCTGAGTGGGGAAGCTCAGACGAGGATCTCTGGCTCCAGCGGGCCTGCGGAACCAGGCCAGTGGAGGCTGGAGTTTATTTCTGCGGGTCCAGTCCTGCTATGTTTAGCTCCGCAGCCCAACGGCCTCCGAGAGCTGCCACATACCCCCGCCCCTTCAGAATCACCGAGCTCACTGCCACATGGAGGCTGACAGGAGCCAGCCAATGAGAAGAAAGTGTGAGGAGTCAGGTGATGAGGTGACTGTCAGGCTCGGTTAGTGAGTGTACTGGAGAAGTGAAGTGAGGCAGCTAATCCCTGCATGCACACACACACACACACACACACACACACACACACACACACACACACACACACACACACATAGAAACACACCC
>JAUZSZ010000150.1:23458350-23470985 GCA_034780575.1 Labeobarbus marequensis
AGGTGACATTACCTTGGGGCGACCTCCGGTGCTCTAAAACCTGTGTGTGAAAGACTCGATAATTATAACATATAAAGTAAACACCTTCTGTTTGTTTATTCATTGTTCCATAGACGATTATGGGAATGTTAGAGGTACCTGGTGTTCCTTCTGAGCTGCGGACGCCCATACTGCAGCCGTATTGTGCTATGCCATAGTCTGTGATTTTAGCAATGACCTCTGCATCTGTCTTCAGGTTAAACAACAGAACGTTGTGTGGCTTCAGATCTCGGTAGATAATCATAGATGAGTGCAAATATCTGTTTGAATACAAAACACGTCATAGATGCTGTCCTAAAGCTCAAACTTGAATTGAACCCAGAATGTTTGACTTATTTAAAGTTTTTGTGCATTGTGCAGCTAGTCTACACACCTATCCGCCTCATGCAGTGCTATCCTATGCTGTAGCTTGCGGTTGAGACTGCTATTTTCACGCTCAAAAAGCGAGTCCAGAGAGCCACATGGGGTGAGTTCCATCACAAGAATGTGCGGGTTACAACTAGCAGCCAAAAGCCCCACCAGACTGGGGTGACACAGTCTGCCAAGTACCGCCAGTTCCTGGAGACAAATAATTTTATAGATACACCAACCATGTACAAATGTTGGTACTTGGAAACAAGTGGGACAGCTTGCTGATGTCCTAAATGACTGAAAGACTTTTGTGAAAGGTTTTTTTTTCTATAGCAAAACTCACCTGTCGTACCAGCCGATGAACATAAAGTGTAGATGCATGTTTATTGAAAATTTTCACAGCAACTTCCTCATTCTTGTACACAGCTTTATATACAGAGCCGAAGCCTCCATCTCCTTCAGAAAAAAAATACTGTTAGTTTATACTTGCATTACTTTGTTGACATTCACAGTAACACAGTATATCCACCTAGTAGTCAAATTCTGATGAAAAAAGTTAAAATGACAATAATCCTGATTAATTGTGTTTATACAATTATTTAATATAAACAATAATCAATTATATTTTTTGAGCAAAATAATCATGATTAAAGGTAGGGTAGGCGATTTTAGAAAGGCTTGCATTAGCAAGCTAGCTTTGAAAGCAAGATCCCACCTTCCCTGCATACCCAAAATAAAAAGGTTGCTGCTTATGAGTCTTTCTGACTATATACATAATCAACATATGTTTACAAAGCTGACACTTCAAAGTTTACTGTGTAAGAATCAGAATTACTCAGACTGTTATGAATATAGAGATATATAAGCTCAAACATAAATTAAATTAAAATATTAAGAATACATTTTTTTAAATGTATAAAACAATTGTGTTTCTAAAAGCATTTACTACAGCTTCATTTCAAATTTGAGGACATTATCTGTAAAACTGTGCATTTTATGAAATATTTTGTAAGACCATGTCATGTGAGTTTTTAGAGAAGGCTAATAAAAGACTAATAAAATTGATTTATGGCCCTCTGTAAGCTCTCCTGTGTGCCGTTGCCTCTAGTCTGGCCCGGCAAACTGCCCTATTCATGATTCTGTTGTTCTCACTCGACGAACCTTTCACACCACCGCCAGGTATGACACATAATCCTCATTATTCCTTTAGTTTTTATACAGCCATTATTAGCCATTATTCTGGCATTACAAGGTTTACCAAGCCACATCGCTTCGATCCCAATAAACATTTACCGGCCTATTATCAAAAGACTTTCTAAAAAAATACAACAAAACATTTTCTTTCGACCTTACGTCAATTATTATGACAAAATACAGCATGACGCATAATTGCACCTGTTCTGCAGCAGCATTACAGCTAACATTAGCCTCACGCTACATAAGAGAATTTATGACATTAATAGTAAACTTTTACTCAAAACTTGTTAAACCACCGAGTGTTTGTAATAACCTCCTTTTGCAATTTCATGTGGAATTTGGTCGTTGTTGTTAAATTATGCTATTTATAGCCTTTTATATCGCTGCACAAATTAACATTTCAGATGTACACACTCCTTATTGTTATGAAAATGCCCCGAATCTCAAGAAAATCACATACAAACCATATACTATCGTAATCGTGTGTTTATTATTTGGAAATTTCATGGGTAGGGACGTTTCTCTGTGTCTGTTGTGAACAGAATTGAATGCAGAAGTGCAGGGGAAATGCATCACAGGATGAGACGGGATGGGTTATGATAAGCAGTTATGATTTGACAAGCAATGGGCGAATGAGGTTCCTCTGAGTCAGAGCACGAGCACGGAAGAGTAAACATACCGAGACAGCCCAGGGAGCTGCTAATTATCATCGGATCGTGTAAATCAATGAAAAATGAATAGAAATGATGATTCTGTTTGAAGAAATATGAAGTAAACGTGTAAATATATCTTTATATCTCCATGTATATGCATCTTTGGACTATAAGCCCTTATTGACGCTGTTCAGTGAAGCTATGTTGCAAATTAAAAAACAAAACAAAAAACATCTGCAAACTAAGAAAACACCTTCAAAATTTTGACAACACATGCTGCAAATACTCACAACGAGACAAAATACAGAAACAAGCTGCAAAAACAGAAACGCTGCAAATACTCACAACACAAACAAATAGAGGGATGTTCTGCAAATACTCACAACACAAACAAATACAGAAACGTGCTACAAATACTCACAACACAACCGAATGCAGAAATGCACTGCAAATATGCACAGACCACACCGGAAATGTTTAAGGGAAACGCAACAAGTGACGAACCTGGCTGGGACATTATCAATGTCTACTCTGAAATGTGAGATTTTTGTTTATTTTAACATCTTGTTCCTAATCCTTAGCTTTTTTGGATATTACTAGCCTAAATAAGCTGACAAAATATACAATTACTGTAACTGTGAAACGTTATGTAAGCTGGCTACTTTTACAACTTCCCTTACAAACATGAACCATGGTTTTACTGTTACTAAATAAATTTAAAAAATAAATAAATAAACATAGGCATATATAATATATAGTTTTATTATTATATATAAAAAAGGCTAATATATTTGCGGCATGTTACTGTTTTTGTAGCACGTTTCTGTATTTGTTTGTGTTGTGAGTATTTGCAGTGTGTTTTTGTTTTTGGTCGTGTTGCGAGTATTTGCAGCATATGTGCTGTCAAACTGATGATGTTTTCTTAATTTGCTGGTGTTTTTTTTATTTGCATGTGTTTTCTTAAGTTGCAGCACGTTGAGATCTCTCAGCCATCGTACATTACAGTATAATGTACCCAGTATAACAGACCCTCGCCTTTGGTCTTTAGTGTACTTTTTCACAAGGGAACTTAACCTAAATTCATTTATAATGATTCAGTTCATTATACAGTACTAGAACTGATAATAACTAAAATGTGCAGTCACAATGTTAGAGAATGGGTTTCAAATGCTGTTTCATGTTGACTTTAATAACACTAATTTAATCTACACACCTGACAGAGAACACTGGGAAACTCTGATAGATTGTTGCTGCTCAAATCAAGCCGTAGAAGGTTTTCAATCTGCTGTTTGAGAGCGCTCACACCCATCAAACAGGACATATTGGCCAGCTCATTCCCTGAGAGGTCGAGTAGATGAATGGGCTCTTTGTCCATGGCCAGAGGAAGAGCAGCAGGAGTGGAGCTTTCAATGAAACCCTGCCCTGTACAATTAAAACAAAATAAGACAGATTTAAGAAGTGAACTTTTTAGGACTAATTCCATGTCAGACAGCTTTTAATTCGTACCTCTAGTGTTGTGAGAGTTAAACCGCTTATGTAGAGGGACGCTTGGATCCGCCCCACCATGGCATCCCTGTAAGAAAGACATTAAAATGGTTAAAGTCATTGTTAAAATGCAAGCACACAGAACAACAAAAGTGTGTCTATTTCTAGTACCTCAGAACTGGCACAGCTACGCTGACTGCGATGTCTCCAAGCAGGTTTTCTGCCCACTTCGGTGGAATCTTTGAAAAGCAACAATCTTTGTGAAGGTCCATGACTCCCTACCAATTGAAGAGCACATGCATTCATTCAGATACATAATAAAGTATAAATAATATCATGCAGATTGCTTAAATTAACTTGATTGCAGTTGTAATCTTTTATCTATATTGATTCTAAATAATTCAATAATTATCAATACATCCAAACATGTTTAACATATAAAGAGGTTGAAAAGCAAACAAAAAATGACCCACATTCACTGAAATTACTTTTATGTAATGTATTTACTGTATGTGAGAATCATCTTACCGTCACTCTCCATGTCATCCAACATAAGCACCAAACTTTCATCTCAGGAAATGTGTGAGTCGTCACTTTCCTCATCCATGAAATATTCTGATGTGCTGGCATCACTCCTTCTCCTTCAGAACCTTTGTTTCTCTGGAGTGACAAGATCTGTCTGGCCAAACGCTGACCTTTACCTTAAAAGATACAAGGACAAGATTTACCAATAACAGTCAGATTAATTTTATTTAGTTATGTAGAATTAAATTCTCTATACTGAGTATAAAGTGAAAAAAGGCTACATCAGTGTATTGAAAATAACCAATAAGTTATTTATGCCATAAGGTTTACTAGAAACATGTGACAAGTGACAAGTGATCTCACCTTGGCAAATTTTTAATGAGAGGTGGGTGGAATTCAAGAAAATTCATTTTCTTGAATTTCTTAAACTGGAACTTTCTGTGAAAGTTTTTTTTTAATGCAAAGTAACGCATAGGATATGTATTGTGTATGTATTTCTTTGCACACTTTTAAAAAGTGCATTTTGAAATAATGTCAAATTAAAAGTTTTATTTTAAAGTACATTTTAAACCATTATATTTTAATATTCTTTTTTGTGCTTTGAGGTACAATTATTTACTAACATACTGAAGTACTTGTAAAGTACTTGACTAGAATTTTACCTTCAGTGTGTTATTCGATACAAAATTTCAAGTTACACATTTTGATTTTTAACGTACTAAACTGCAACTTCATTATTAGAAATGCGTAATTAAAAATATATATTTAAATACATGACATACAAGTTTAAATAGAAATTACATTAAAGAATATTTTAGTTTACTAATACTTACCCAGTACCCTTTATTTCAAAGACAATAGAATTATGAAATTACACATAAAATGTACTTAAGTAGTCAAAAAACAATTTCAGTAAGTTCAGCTATTACTATTATTTAACATAAATTAAACATATTTTAATTTACTTGCATAAATACGCAATTAAGTACCCAAAAATATTACATTCAGTTCATACTTTAGTATATTTATGTAAAGGATATTATTTTCATAATAAATACTGTTTTTAAAAGAATGCTCTACTTTGCTAGTTACATTATACATTACATTACTTTTTGGGTGTGATAATGAATAAAAAGTTAAATCCTATTTTTTGATGTTCTAAACTGTCTTTTTTTAAATTCTCAAAATGTCTTTAATTCAGGGTAATCTTTACTGAAGAAATTTTCTGAAACTGTTATAGAGAAAAAGCCAGACTGAAGTAAAAGTGGTCATGGCTGTGAAATACATGACAACTGCCAGATCACGTGAACAGACTCACTGTTCTTCTTGTTAACTGGAGACTGAGTTTTGCGCTCCGAGAGCAGAGCACTGAGCCACATTGCCTTCATTTTTCCGAGGCGGAAGCTCCCGAGGCACAGGGCGTTGTTGGTGTGGTCCAGCCCCAGACGAGTGAGGAGAAGGGTCATCGCCCCTCCTGACACACACGCTCAGAGCTCCACGTAACTGCTGCTCATGAACACCTGCAGAAACCAGCAGCTCCAGCAAAGCCAGAGGAGCTCCTCGATCACAAACCTGCACAAACACAGCAACATGTTCTACACCGCTAGGAATGACAATCAAAGTGCAGTTAGTCCAATCACGTTAGCTTTCCTGAATAAAATATATATTTGTAATTTAGCATAGTATGACCATTTTGCACCCTCTCTGTAACGCTTAGAATTAAACAGGCTGTTTTCGCTACTTTACCTTTAAGATTTCTATATGTAAATGACTACTGTTATAAAGGGCTAATGTGAAAAGAGTAAAAATGTATGTGGTTGGTCATTTGTTAGTGTGCTGATAGGTCTGACATCATAACTGACACATTTTTGCAACTTAGTTTCAACTAGATAAAAAGGTTGTCAAAACAAAAAGCTCGGCTAAAAGTTTTAAATAGTTTAAAAGGCTATCTGTCAGACAGACAGATAGATTTGCCACCCCCGGTCACTCTCTATGTTTACTGTATGGCAAAGAGCAGCTATCGTTATAACTAATATATCCATTTAAATTCCACAGAACAAAAAAAGTGGGTTTGAAATGACAGAGTGAGTAAATCATGAATTTTCATTTTTGGAAATAGGGAATTAAAGACATAGTTCATCCAAAAATGAAATTTAGCCCATAATTTACTCACACTCAACCCATCATGCGGTAGGTGTATATGCCTTTCTTCTTTCAGATGAACACAACTGGGAGTTATATTAGATAATATTCTGGCTCTTCCCAGCTTTGTAATGGCAGCTGAATGGTGCCTGAGCTTTTGAAACTCCAAACAGCTCATCCTTCCATCATAAAGGTAATCCATACAGTCAGTGCGGATAGCCTGACTAAAAAAAACAAAAAAAATAATAATAATCTATACAACTCCAGTGGGTTAATGAATGCCTTCTGAAGCAAATCGAAAAAATATCCATATTTCCAAAACTTTGTAAACTAATATTACTGGATTCTGTAACTGCCTAACGCGTGTTCACAAGAGAGTCGAGTTACGATGTTTAACGTAGGACGTATAGCAGAAACTATGTCGAGAACTGACATCTCTCTTTGGAGTGAGTTGTAAAAAGAAATGAGTCCAATATGCCTTCTTCCTTCATTAGATGTTGTGATAATAGTTTACAAAGTTATAAATATGGATATTTTTCTTGCAATAACCCATCGATTTGCTTCAGATAGCATTTATTAACCCACAGGAGTCATATGGATTACTTTTATGATGGAAGGATGAGCTTTTTGGAGCTTCAAAAACTTGGGCACCATTCACTGCCATTACAAAGCTGGGAAAAGCCAGAATATTAACTTATATAACTCGATTGCATTTGTCTGAAAAAAATATACGTCTAGGATGGTTTGAGGGTGAGTAAATCATGGGCTAATTTTAATTTTTGGGTGAACTATTCCTTTAAGAGTTAAAGGGACAGGTCACCCAAAAATGAAAATTCTGTTAATTAATTACTCACCCTGTTTTTTAATTACTCATGTCGTTCCAAACCCGTAAGACCTTCTTTCATCTTTGAAACATGAATTAAGATATTTTGACAAAATCAGAGAGCTCTCTGATGATGCACCAGCTTCGCAATGGTGGCGTGCTGCTGCAGACAAGATGAGGAGGAGAAGAATCATTCAATAAAATCTCTATTGTTGTTTTCTTTGAGCACAAAAGTATTCTCGTAGCTTCATAAAATTACAGTTGAACCCCTGATGTCAAATGGATTATTTTACCAATGTCCTTGCTACACTTCTGGACCTTGATCATGGTAGGACCCTTGCTGTCTATGGGAGGGTCAGAGAGCTCTTGATTTCATCAGAAATATCTTAATTTGAGTTCCAAAGAAGAACGAAGGTCTTATGGGTTTGGAACGACATGAGGGCGAGTAATTAATGACAGAATATTCATTTTTGAGTATATTCTATATATTATATATATATATTTTGGGTTCCCTTTAAGGAATCAAGATTCATATATCACACCTGATATATGAGCGAATCACTCTTTGTTTTCTTGCTGATGTCAGCGCCCAGCTGGTTGAGACATTCTGCCATGTCCACATCGGCGTCCTCACACGCTCTCCCCAGCAGCGTGTACATGATCTCACTGTCCACCACCATCTTAGACAGACACAGGCAACTCACTGGCTGCAACTGAAGTGGAACAAAATGTAGGATCTATCAGGGGATCTTGCATTTTTTGACTTAAGAACTTTTGGTTTCATTTTCTTACTTGAGCTAGGTGCTGGTCTGTCATCTTTTCCCACAGGATCTGGAAGATGTCTTTCTCGAAGGCTTCTTTCTGCAGTCATGCTGCAGCACTTGAGCAGGTGTCCAACAACTTCCACACCACCTGAAAACCCTAATGAGCAAAACACACACTGTTAGGAACAAAACATCAAAAACAACTCTTTTTACTTTGAACTGGTAATAACTACACCTCTAGAAGCATGACTGTGTCCTCTTTGTGTTGCCATACTGAGGTGACCAAAACTGATGCCAGTCAACAGGCAACATCATACGAGAGAGCTTCTTTTAGAGATGAGGTGAAACAGAAGACTAAGACCCCAGTAGTGAACATCTACAAAGGGTAATGACTTTCAGTTAATATACAGTTGTGCTCAAATGTTTACATAACCAAAAGAGTGTAGCAGGGATGACGTATTTTTGTAGGCCAAAATTCAGAAACACTTCCAGCTACATAATTCTGAAGTGAATATTTTTTTGAATAGGTTTTTGTTTAAAAGCTTGAAATACATGTGTTTCACACAAATTCAAGATCATGACTTATTCTACGACATAAAATACATCAGTAATACCGCCTTATGACTTTTTTTATGAAGCTTTTACTTGTCTTGAAAAAGGTGGTTGCTAACAAGTGGCTAAATGAGACTACAGGAATTGTCAAGGACATTAAATGAACAGGTGAGCACATCTACACTAGTCGGCTTTCACAGCTTCACTGCATTTATAATCGTCCATTTACAACCACTGCATTTATAATCGTGTTAATTTATGAAGATTATGATGAAATAATCCAACAAATTATTTTCTGCAATAATCCAAAAGCCAATGGAAAATACTTTTGTCGAGGTTATGGACCTGTTTTGTGTTTGTTTTTGTGTCATGTGCTCCTTGCACTAGTTTTCTCCCTCCATGTCCATTTTTGTTTTTTCCTGTCCTTATTATAGTTTGCTATAGTTCATTTGGTTCCAGTTGTGTTTAATTAATTATCTAGTTTGCTCCTGTGTTCTTAAGCCCTGTGTTTCCCTTTTTCCAGCGTCCGGTGTCTCACGTCATTCTATGTCTTCCCGAGTTCCAGTGTTGGCTTCAGTTTGTTTTCATTAAAGACTGTTTGATTTGTAAATCTCCTGCATCTCCTCGACTCCTCGTCTCCTTGCTCCAGCGTATCGTGACAGAACACCGGACCGAAACAATAGTAAGTGGCGCTCCTTCTCCCCGTTTTCTTTTCCATTTTTGAACTTTTTTTTTTTTTGGTTTCCCTTTTTCCCCCCACGGCATGGATGTCGCCACCCGGTTCTCCGCCCTAGCCTGCAGTGATCTCCCATGCATGGAGAACACCCGGGAGTTCTGCGGGCTGGCCACCATGATGGCGTTAGACGATGCAACGTTCAACTCGCTGTTCTGGATCGGGGCCAATTACCATCGCCCTGTGGACCTCCCAGACACCACAGGACTGAGCTGGAGGGAAGGGATCCTACAGTGTCTAGAGAGCGTCCGGCCCCGATCCAAAACCAGCCCGCTGTCAAATCTGTCAGCCGTTCCCCAGTCAAGCTCGCCGTGAAATCCGTCAGCCATTCCCCTGTCAAGCCCGCCGTCCGCCGCTGACTCAAGCTCGCCGGCCGCGGCTAACTCGAGCCCTCCGGCAGTCCAGTTCACCCCCAACCGACAGAGGATGAGGAGGAAAAGATTGTTAGCAGCCCTTATCCTCGCCTCTGAATCGGTCCCAACCCCAGAGCTCGCTCCACTGTGCCTCTCAGTGCTCATGGATATGGCACTCCCCCCAGAGTTCTCGGCTCCTGTCCTCATTCCAGAGCCCGTTCCTCCAGACCCCGTTCCTCCAGAGCCCGTTCCTCCTGAGCACCCCCAAGGGCTCATCCTAGCCTGTAGGCCACTGATTTTCCCCCTGGAAATTTTTTTTGGGGTGGGCCATATACCCGTGGCCGGGCCGAGGGCCAAGGCCACTGAGGCTCCTCTGCCGTGGCTCTCCGAGCTCCCTCTGCCGCCGTGGCTCCCCAAGCTGCCTGATCCACCCTGGAGGCCTTCCTGGTCCCAGTCTTGCACCAGCCTCCAGGGCACCCTGGTGGAACTGTTACAGCGCGGGACGCGCCTTCTGGGAGGGGGGAATAATGTCAGGGTTATGGACCTGTTTTGTGTTTGTCTTTGTGCCATGTGCTCCTAGCCCTAGTTTTCTCCCTCCATGTCCATATTTGGTTTTTCCTGTCCTCATAGTTCGTTATAGTTCATTTGGTTCCAGCTGTGTTTAATTAATTATCTAGTTTGCTCCTGTGTTCTTAAACCCTGTGTTTCCCTTTCTCCAGCCTCCGGTGTCTCACATCATTCTATGTCTTCCTGAGTTCCAGTGTTGGATTGAGTTTGTTTGTTTCCATTAAAGACTGTTTGATTTTTAAATCTCCTTGTCTCCTTGCTCCAGCGTATCGTGACAACTATTGCGTTTTTGTCGAGGGAACCAAAGCTAACTTAAGGTTGGCCTACAGCGATAGCACATGTGCAAAATCTTTTACAAATGTACACTAGCCTATGCATGTAGGCATGAATGTGTTCTGGTATTGCTGTGGTGGCAACAATGTCCTTAAAATGCAACCATGCTTGTCATATATCTGCATGTGCTATATTTATTTGTTTTATATTTATTACATTACTAGTGCAATGACAACTGCTTTGCAATAAAAGCATCTGCCAAATGCATTTAAATGTAAATGTGCTTAGTGATATTCTGTTTAACTATTAGCATAACTGCTTCTCCGCATTGACAGTGTAGCTGACCGTAAAGAGAAAACAGACGAAGATTATGATATTTTTCGCTAACGTAAGAGCACGCGTGATCATTTGTAATTTGAATGAGCACGGCTTTTTCATTCGCTTCCAGTTATGTATTTTACCTGTATGTTTTGATGCTTAATGTTTAAAGCTGTTGTGTGTTATCATATTATTTTAATGTAGGCTAGCCCATTGTTGCATTAAACACACTGGTTTGTGGCACACTAGACTTTTTCAAGACGAATCGTGCTTTCTCTACTGTAAGAAAGCCTATAGGTTGAAGCGTTCATCGATCGGGCCCCTCCTTACAGGAATGGTGAGCAGTCAGTCAGAACATCGACAAACAATATATGGCGATCCGGACTTCTGTTGAAGCGCTCGTGTTTGCGTTAAAACTGGGTTAACTAAAACAAGGCCCTAATGTCACACAGTTCTAATCCCACGTAAGCCACGGCAGCTATTCAACACCCAGAAATTAAATTAGGTAGCCTATATTATTGTGTGTTTATTTTGAGTCATTGCAAGGGATGGGACATTATCCGAAAGCCCTGTGAGATGCGACTGTGTGAGCGAAAGATTAAAGAAAAGCCTTGCGAAAATACAAGAGGGGCACTTGATGACTGATTTGGTGTTTGAGAGCTTAAGTAAATAGTCCCATTGGAACAGATAAATTCCCGGAGCTCTGCTATCATAATCTCAATCAATAGCCGTCCGTGATGAAGGAGTCCAGTGTACATATTGAAACGGGCCGTGTTTGCGCAGATAAGCTTGTACAGTAGGCCTATCTCTCCGGGGTTTGGCGGCACTTGGATGAAGCGCTCGAGTCTGATGTTTGCTTAGTTAAAAGATCATGTCTGCTGCCCGAATCCAAACGGCCGCAGTATTAACAGGATAATGCGATAATCAAAGAGCTCTGATACTGTGTACAATACACATCTTACCCCGTTTATCCAGTACTTGTAACTGCTCTGTCAAATGCTGCTTATTCATTGTTCGAGCTCATGGATAACAGATAGCCTGCCTTCTGGAATATGACGGAGTGTCACTCGGATTTGTCGGGCAAATAACAGCTGACTAGTTCCACATACAGGTCTGTTGACACTGGCTTTTCTCAATAGCGCTGTTGAATAAATGTACACAACCTGAAATGATCCCAGTCAGCGCAAACGGCACGTAAATGATCCGAACGTGATGCGCAACAATTAGTTGAGATAACACAACTGTCAAATGAAATGCATATAATAAAAAGTATGTTTTTCAGATTTAAAGCAAACTCTTTCGTAAGGCTTATAATAGTTACAAAATGTTTCAATGGATTTGGTGTAAGCGGATCTTATTACGGAGCTGCTAAATGGAAACTGTGAAGGGAAAATATATATATAGGTAGGTAGGCCATAGCCTATATATTTAAGTGACTTTTGCTGTCTCGCAAGACCTTTCGTAAAAAAATTACGCTCGCTTGCAAAAATTTTGCATTCAAGCGGGGGAAAAAAATGGCGTTCGCTTGAAAACGTTGCAATCCCCCGAGAAACTTTGTGTTTTATCGCAACTCGCGATGGAAATAATGTGTATGGTGTTTTCTTTGAAATATAATCTTATATATATATATACAACCAAAAACGTCTCAGGTTACGTATGTAACCATGGTTCTCCGAAGGGAACTAGACACTGCATCCGAAAACGCTATGGGAACGTCTTCAGCGTGGCCGCGCTCTGAATCACATGTACAATCAGTCCAATGGAAGGGCGAGGCGTCACGGGCGGGTGACGTCACGACCAGG
Source organism: Labeobarbus marequensis (assembly GCA_034780575.1). NCBI lineage: Eukaryota > Metazoa > Chordata > Actinopteri > Cypriniformes > Cyprinidae > Labeobarbus > Labeobarbus marequensis. Next base: position 23,470,928 of record JAUZSZ010000150.1, read on the forward strand.
AAGCTTAAAAGCACGTGCGGCGGAGCCGGCGTCAGCTTTCTGTCATTCAGCAAGCGCT
>JAUZSZ010000150.1:23641487-23652773 GCA_034780575.1 Labeobarbus marequensis
TATACTTAAAGTTCTGGAGGACATACTAAGTACTAGAATATTATACATTTGCTGAATTAAATCTAGGGTGTACTCATTTCTGAAGTCCTTCATTTAAACAAAATTGGCTAATTTACTTATCTTACAGAAAAGTACATGTTTAATATATTTAAATTTTACCATTTTTCCATGAATAATGTTAGTGATCATTAAGAAAATACATCTTTTATATTTATTCAGAGGGGGTGTACTCATTTATGCTGTCCACTGTAGTTCAGCTGTGTCTTGTTAATTGTCCTCGTTTCCCCATGCATTTAAGTCCCAGTCTGTGATGTCTGTCTTTGTCGGGTCTCAAATAGTCATGAGCATAAGCATAAGCATGATTCGGATGGTAATTGTTTCTCATATGGACTTCTGTAAAAATAACTTTACATATCACCTCAGTAATAAAAGTCATGGATTCGGATGACAATTTATTCACAGCGGAGGAGCGAGTTCTGTGGTCCTACGAACCTAGAATCCTATGAGTAAAATTAATTTTATTTACAAATGTATTCTTATTATTGTGTAAAATATATTTAAAAATACTTATGTAAAATGTATTCGTTTTATTCCAAACATATTTTATAATATATAATCGTATTTATTATTTGTTTATTTAAATTTCCTTTTTTAAAATAGGAAAGTAGATGCGCTATAGTTGTATATAATTATATACGATATATCTGTTTAACGGGCAGTTAACTGGGTCAAGCTGGCAGTCTCAACACCATGAAGTGAAGAGTCTGGGGAGTACACTTCAGGGTGTACAGTTTCCTTGTAGGGAGCTCTGGATTGGAAAATGCTCTCAACAGCCTCGATTGAAAGACCGGAAGCTATGAGCTGTGCCCCATCAGGGGCCACACCCACAGCTTCCACAGCTCCGGGTGTGGGTGGACGACGTTGCCCACAGTGAGAGAAGATCCCCCCTGACGGGAATCTCCCATGGAGAACTGTCGAGGAGAGAAATCAGGTCCGAGAACCATACTCGGCCTGCCCAGAACAGTGCTACTAGTAGCATAAGGACCCCGTCCCGGCACACTCTCGACAGAACTTCCAGGAGCAGAGCGATCGGGGGAAAGGTGTACAGACGAAGCCTCGGCCAAGTCTGTACCATAGCATCCAGCCCCAGTGGAGCTGGATGAGTCAGAGAGAACCAGAGGGGACAGTGCGATGCCTGACGAGTCGTAAACAAATTCACCTGAGCCTGGCCAAAAACTCTCCATATCTGCTTCACCACCTTGGAGTGAAGCATCCATTCCCCGGGCTTCAGCCCCTGCCTCGACAGGATGTCTGCTCCCATATTGAGATGCCCAGGAATATGAACTGCTCTCAGGGAGAGGAGCTTGTCCTGGGACCACACAAAGATCTGGTGCGCCAGCTTGTATAAGAGGCGCGAACACAGACCTCGCTGGTGGTTGATATAAAAGACCACCGCTGTGTTGTCGGCTGCGCACCAACACATGGTGATCTCTTAGGTCCGGAAGAAAGTGTTTGAGTGCTCAAAACATGGCATCTCCAGGCAGTTGATGTGCCACGTGAGATGGTGACCACTTCACAGACCGCGGGCAGGGTGGCCCCTCATGACCGCACCCCAACCGGAGAGGGACGTGTCCGTCGCTAGCGTTACGCGGCGACAAGGAGCTCCCAGCACCGGGCCCTGAGACAAGAACCAAGGTTTCCTCCACATGTCCAAGGCACTTAGGCATCGCCGCGTGACCTTGATCATGCGAAGCGTGTTTCCCCTCAGGGAGAACCCCTTGGTCTTGAGCTACCACTGTAGGGGTCTCATGTACAGCAGGCCAAAAGGTATCATGTTGGACACTGCTGCCATCAGACTGCAGTGAGGATCGACTCGATCCGAGCAGGAGACAGACGTGCTTGCATCGTGGTCGAATCCCACACCACGCCCAGATAAGTGGTCCTCTGTAATGGAGAAAGCACACTTTTCTTGGCGTTTAGTCTTAACCCTAACTCTTTCATATGAGCGAGAACGACATCTCGATGTCGAACTGCCATCTGCTCTGACTGAGCTAAAATCAACCAATCGTCGATGTAATTGAGTATTCGGATGCCCTGGAGTCGCAGAGGAGCCAGAGCAGCATCCACACACTTCGTGAAAGTACGGGGAGAGAGTGCTAGGCCAAAGGGAAGAACCCGATATTGGTAAGCTTTGCCCCTGAAGGCAAACCTCAGGAACTTCCTGTGACTGGGAAGGATGGAGATATGAAAGTATGCGTCTTTTAGATCTATCGTGATAAACCAGTCCTCGGACCTGATCTGAGACACAACCTGTTTGACAGTGAGCATTTTGAACTTCAGACAATAGCCGCAGAACTAAAATCGGACGCAACCCCCCATCCTTCTTTGGAACAATGAAGTACTGGCTGAAGAACCCGGACTCCCTGTCGAGAGGAGGGACCACCTCGATGGCCTCCTTCCTCAAGAGAGTGTTCACCTCTTGTTCTAATACCAGAGCCTGCTCAGGGCCCACTAATGTGAGAAAAACCCCTTTGAAAGGCAGCGGCAGAGCGCCAAACTGAATACGATAGCCTTTCTCTACAGTCTGCAGGACCCAACGAGATACATTTGGCAGTAGTTTCCACGCTGCTAAATAATCTACTAAGGGAACCAGTCTCTCGAGACTGGTCTCTGGTGTACTTGGAGCTGCTAGCTCAGTGCCCTGAAGCGGAGGACCGGCAGGAGATGGCCGAACTAACTGCTCTAGAGCCCCCCAAAGGGGTGGCGAGCCTCTCAGCTCCGTTATGCTCGCGGGCAAAAGAAACTGAGATGAGTGCTCACTGGAGACTGCTGCGCCCTGAAGCACCATTGGTGGCAGGATTGGCAGAACGATCTCCTGAGAGCCCTGAGGAGAGACAGACACCGTGTAATGCGGTGCACCCCGCTCTTCCCCAGTAGGGGGTGCCCTCACAGGTCCTGGACCACAACTGTCAGGAGCACTTGGTCGAGGGCTTCTTAGAATTAAGCACGACCCTCAGATCGGACTTCGTCTTCGAAGCCCCCGACCTAGAGTGCCACTGATCTTGGCCCGGTTGTGGAGGGGCGCGAGAGGCGACATTGATCTTTTGAACCTCCCTGTATGAGGAGCTGGTACACGGCGAGGGCTGCTCCCACCCAGCAGCCCCCTGAGCTAGAGAAAGGCGAGGGAGGAACCGCTGAAACACCACCGCCTGTTTACGGGCCTCCTGGTACCTGTCGACGACGGAATTAACGGCATCACCAAACAGGCCAGAGGGCGCAAGTAGTAATCAGAGTAATAGTAATAGGAGGCAGAGATGAATAAGTGGGCTGAGAATGGTCTATTCCACGACCTCGACGCCTCGGTGTGGAGGTCGGAAAAAATGGTAGGCTCCGGCATGGAGGTGGCGGCTTAGTAAGCAGAAAGCGTTCATCAAGCTTGCTTTTCTACGGTTCAGTCTATTTCTCGTCGGGCCAGTCGATGTTTAACTTGGCCACAGCACGAGTAACCGCCTCAAACAGTTCCTCATACTGGAGGGACTGAGGGGGCGAATCCTCATCGGCGCCCTCCACATCAACCTCCTAGGAGGAAGATAGGAGGAGCGCCGAGCAATGCGGGCAGTTGGCTCCCTCAAGAGCTGACTCAGTGTGCTTCGCTCCCAAGCAGACCATGTACAGGCTGTGTGTATCCCCGCTCGTAATATAACGCGGGCAGGGAGGAACACACAGCCTATAACGCGATCTGCTTTCACCCTTCAAGTGCTTCAAGAGTTCCTGTTGTATTGTGGAACAAAGTTCACCACATCGGGAGACCTTGTGTTCCTTGGCTGCGTTTACACTTGGCATTAACATGCGACCTGTATCCGGATGTTGTCCACATACACATTGAAAAGACAAGTGTAAATGCGCTTCTGAATGGAATGTTATCCGATCAATGTATTGCATTTACCTTGTTCCTTTGGTTTGTTGAGAAGGAGGCAAGAGATGGTCGAGGAAACTGAAGTTGATCATGACTTGTCACATCTGCCTGCCCTTGACAGCATACCCGGTACATCAGAACGTGAGGAGGCAGTTGTCTGAGCAGGTTCTGGTGACAGGAGTCCACGTCTGACCATCATCTAGATGAGGGCCATAAACACCATTTGGTGGCCTTTTGCCAAGTGGCATCTGGCTAAGGGAAGCTGTTCTCCCTCTGTACCTCCACCGGGAGTGAGGCTTGATCAGTGGTCAGTGGGCTCTCCTCCTTCCCTTGGTTTCCTGTCTCAGGACTGCTTCTAAGCCTTTCGTTGTTTCTTGTGGATGAGCTTGTGGATGAGCTGGCAGTGCCTCCTTCCCACAAGAAGGCCGTTGTGCACACAAGATTTGGCAGGGCCTATGCAGCCTTCGCAGGGGGGTGCCCTCAGCGACAAACAGGCAGGGGCTGCTGCATCAGGGGTGGGCCTTGACCCGCTCTAAGGCATGTTTTTAATAGCCTCTGTCTGGTTTTTCACTGCCGAGAACTGTTGAGCAAATTCCTCAACAGTGTTGTTGATCCAGCTTGTTCAGAGGCATTGTAAGCCTTTGCCACAAGAGAAGAAGTAAACTTGCATGCCCTGGATGGGAGTCAGACAGGACAGCTGTGTGTCATGCTCAGACACCAAGAACCATTCATCAAGCCTCAAGCACTCAGGGCAGGTTAGAGGATTTTACTCAGGCCAGCATGGCTGCCGTTTCTGCATTGGCCTCAGACTGAGGCGCTGAACCCGAAAGCGAGAGGTCAGCCGAATCATCAGCATCAGATGGCTCAAGCCCACTCCCCGATGCTCTGAATGAGAATTTGATCTCACAGTGCTCTCAAACCCATATGGAAGACACATGCGAAGGGAGGAATTGGAGGTCCATGGGGATTTGAATGGAGGAATATCTCCCCTTGCATCTTCAGGCTCACACTCAGAGCACATTGTCAAAGCACTGTACCTAAGACTAGAAGGACTAGGACAAGAAACATCTGAGCTGACTCTTAGTCTTTTGAAAAAGTCGTGAATTCAACGTGGTCATGGTCATGTTCTTACAAGCAGAACAAGAACCATCCACAAAAGCTGTTTCAGTATGAGTCCGACCCAAACACTGACAATTTCATTGACCTTTTCTAAATATATGAGAGTTGTTTGGGCTCTGAAGAGCGACTCCTAGTTTCAGAATTTCAACACAACATCAAAAGTGACCAACAGAAAGGAAACTAGATATTTTCTACATTTTCTAAAGAATATGTGAGTGGTGCTTGCAAAACTAGGCACTAGGCGGTTTTCTGGGTGGTTGCTTGGCATTTTCTGAGGTGTTGCTAGACAGCTGCTGGGATGTTTTCTGTGGTTGCGAGGGTATTGTTATGTGATTGCACAACAGTTACTTTGATGTTTTGGGTGGATGCTAGGGCATTTCTATGTGGTTGCTTGGCAGTTGGGGGTTGTGGGCTAGGTGGCTGCTACAGTATTCTCAGTAATGAACGTTTTAAACAGTAGTAGTCTACGCTGTCACGTTACTTCAGTGAAAGAGTTTCTATTACTGTAAAACCAAGACATCTAGTTATCATGCTGGAAATTGATGCACCATTTTGGAAATTCCAGAATTCAGTATCTCACATATTTTGGCAACTGTGATGTCATCTGGGTTTCCATGCATATGAACATACTTGAGCTCATCTATTGAGACTGGAAACACATTGCTGTGCCTCACCATCCATGAATAATTCCCTGTTCCTTCCCCTCTCCTCCTCTCCACGTCACACACACATATTCACAGACAGCGCACTGCATTATGATGCCATAATAAACTGAGCTATAAATAGAGCACTCTATTCTGAGAGACACAGAGACCCCAGGCACATGACCTGGCCTTCAAACAGTCCAGCAAACACTGGAAATATCCGAAGAATAATTGGAAGGATCTGCAAAAAGACTACTTTGGCACATTCTTACAGACAGTTAGCAAATCTCTCTAAATATATGCATTCTGTTGAACATACAGAAAAACCAGGAAGCTGCAGAGAGAATATTAGATAAACTCAGAGCTGCTCTGAGGGAATAACTTCTTCATTTCTGCCCACAGATTAAATTGAGCTGAGACACAGTTTCACACAGTCAGCTCACTGGGGATTTGAATGAAGAGCTTTATTAAACTTTAATAAACATCATATATTTTATGTTCATAAGCTGTCTCACATGTGCTTACATCATTGTTTTTGCTCTGTTCACTTGCAGCACTCAAATTAATTTCACAGTGGCCATTGATTTTACTGCATCAAATGGTGAGCTTGCATCACTGAAACACTGCTCTTCAAAAGAAAATGCAGCAATTACATGTTATGATAATGGCTTATTTTATGTGTTCATGTAAATTTAATAATAGTTATTTATTGTAACTAACCAAGGTGTAAAAAGTACTGAGAAATTGTACTTAAGGTACACATACTATGTAAAAAAAATTGTACTCAAATAATTTTGCAATTAATTATCAGTAATCAATGATTATTTCCCCATATCAGGATTGAACTACTCAGCTAAAAAGAGCCAGTTTAAGGGTTTTGCTGTAAGCATGTCGTCAAAATATTCTTTTAAAGATAATGCATAGACTGATCATTATTTTTAAAGAGGGAAATTGTACAGCATACATAGGTTTAACAAAGACATCAAATGATGAAACAATGTCAGTAGTTTATCATGGGTATGTTACACAAATGAAACAGTTTCATTAGAATTGTTACCTATACAGCATGAAATCTTGTTTCTTCACAGAAATATGAAACAAATACAAAGAAATATGAAGAAATATTTCCATTCATATTTAAATTCTTTATTGATTCATGCATTAATTTCTGCTTTATTTATGGCAGGCAACCCTTCCCAGCCTACCTCTCTACACTACATGAGCCCGTATCATCTGAATGCGTATGCACTGGCCCTCAGAGCCGTGGGGGAGATTATTCAGGATTACGACAGTGATAAGCTGTTCCCTGCACTGGGGTTTGGTGCAAAACTGCCACCCGATGGCCGCGTGTCTCACGAATTCCCCCTGGTGAGGACACTTCTAAAAGTAGTTACTTGATTTTTATATTCAAACAATTTGTTCTCAAACAGCATGTTTTTGTTTGAGGATCTTGCGTGTTTTTTTTGTTTTTGTTTTTTTTTTTAATCAGTGAGAGTGTAAAATTGACAATCTTACACTGATTATGCTTAAGTCATTTCAGGATGGAATACGCTACATGATTTTTGCCCTGTCAACATATCGGGTCCCATCTGCAGATTTATCTACACCCAATGAGCTTTCTTGATCAACATGCATATAGTCTGGTTCAGTCTTTGCAAGTTTTCCTGCAGCACCCTTTTAGAGTTCCTTTGAAGTCCACCACTTCCCCCAGCACCACATATCTAGATTTGCTACAGAGGATCTTATTTATGCCTTTTTGTGCAGCAGCAGCATGCATTGCAAATCTAGGGCCAGTTTTACTAAACAGAGTAAATTAGCTCGAGAACGCAATTCCAAAATGGTGCCGATGGAAGGGGAAATTTCTGCGGGTGATTTTCTAACAACTCGCAAATCTCATTTACATATCGACCAACACAATGTACCAAGCACAGTGCAAATTAGCGTAGTCGCAAATAAAGAATAAAGAAATAAAGAAGCCACAGTACGTTGAAAAGAACCGGAGGCAAAAAAAATGAAGGGTTGCAAGAAGTTTTGATAGACCTGGTATCGCGTGACTCCTAGGGTTCAAAGTCATCTTTTATTTCCTTAATCAAATTAAAAATAACATGGCTTGGCAAACGATATGTTTGGATAATGTGTTTTTCTGGCATTCAAAATGAATGAATATGTGTGGAAAAAAAACCTCTTCCTTCTACAACGTGCTCTCTGATCTCTGCGGTGCCTCCTTCTAGTAATAATAAATTGCCTCCATTTTAAGTGCAAAATAGATAAAGACATGCTTTATTTGACCGTTAAATAATGGCACAAATAGCAGTAATTTGACGAACACAAACATTAGTAAATCTCGTTGCGTGATTCTTTTGAATACTCTCCTCCCATAAATTTTGCATCTGAAAGGGAAACTCCTACAAATGCATATTCAATAAGGTCAGGCGCAAAAATAACGGTCCACACCTTTTCAGCGCTAATTCTTAACTGCGCATCTTTAGTAAAACCTGACAGTAATGTTTTAACTGGTGCAAGCTGTTAGTAAAACTGGCCCTATATGTTACACACTTTGTATTATTTCAAATTAAACATTTTACTTTATAGTACATTTTACCTCATTATGTTTTAATAATCTTTTGTCATGCTTTAAAGAAGTACATTTATTTTGATGTGTTGACTAGCATACTAAACACATGTAAAATATGTAATTTTAACTGTAGTGTGTTATTCAATAGGCTGCATTTAAAGTTAATGTATTTTAAATGTAAATTGTTTCAAATATGCAGTTACAAATATAAATGCAAGTTCAACAGAAATTATACTGCAGTATATTTAGTTAAATACTTGTTCAAAGACAGTAGAATTAATTATGAAATATGTAAGCCCTACTTACAGTAAGTGGCCAGAAAGCACTTTAGCATTCAGCTAATTGCATAAATTTAAACTATAATAAATTTTCATGTAATCGCAATTATCATGCAATTAAGTGTCCAAAACATTACATTCTTACATTACACAAGTATATGCTATTAAAGTATGCTATTTCTGTAATAAGCACTTTTTTCACTCAAGTGTACTTCTGTCTGTATAAGTTCGAAATGTGTTACGAAACCTGTATGACTTTTTCTTCCATGAAACACAAAAGTATTTATAGAATGTCCAAGCTGATTTTTTCAAGCTGAGGGCCAGACACATTCTGCTAAATATCTTCTTTTGGGGTTTCAAATCATATACTGTATGACAGTTTAATGATGTTTTCTTTTTTCATCATCAGTTTAACACACAATGCTCCACTGAATCATCTCAAATCATACAGGAGAACCTGATCATCAGGTTTTACACAAACTTGTGGAGTTCACAGTCATTGAGGAGTCATTAAAGCAACCAAAATGCTAAAGCACTCTGAAATTCATGCTATTTTTCCATTTGAACTTTTCATTCAAATTGCAATGTTGACAATATAATTTGTAATGAAAAAATGGCATCAAATTAGAAAAATGCATAATATAAGCATTTTTAGTAGTGGTCCCAGACTCCTTTATTAATTCTGACAGTCATGGCTTTTTTAGCGGTCTGTCATGATTAGGCTCCCATACCGCTGATGGTCAGCTTCAGTCCGTCTCTTCCTGTCCTCCTCCTGTTGATTTTGTTTTTCCTCCAAAATTTCTGCCTGGGAATAGTAAGTTAATGAAAATTTCATCTCCAACAGAAATGTCTCCTCTACTTATGTAAAGGGATTCAAGGTCTGCGGTTATAACAATTTAATTGCATATTTGCATGAATAAACAACAATATCAACATGATAGGCCAGGCTGATCTTTTTGTCCTTGATGCATATCAGTGAATTAAGTCCGTGTTTGACCGACATAGAGGCATTCAAAGCCACAGAAATACCACTATACAGCCAGCAGGAAAACACCTACACTATTCCATCCATGACTGCCTCCTATAACCTAGAACATGCTAACCAATAGCATATGCTAGGCAGATTTAATTCTTTTTCTTGGCAAAGCCCAGACATTTTGCTGTGGTGTTACTGCGAACCAAAAGTGGAGGTGATGTTTGTAATCTCAGACCATCTGTTTCGTTTCCTTTGTTCTTTACCTTTCTCCTCTGCTCCTCTTTCTTCTGAAGCAGGTCAGTGTTCTCCTATTCTCTTCTGGCTTCTCTGTACTCATGACATTTAGCCTGTGAAGAAATAGTGGCCACACAATGAAATATAGGAATGTGCCATTTTTTTTTGGACTATACTGGGTTTCTTGAATGCCCTGAATAAGACATGATCACACATTTCATAAGGAGCGGTCACATTTGCCACTGCTCTGCAAAATTTTGTGTGTGAATTCCCGTTTTTCTAACAGGAATCTGCATGATTAGAAGTTTCAGACGCGGAAAAAAAACTTCCATACACAAGTTTTGCTCATTTTCAAGTTGGTCACATTAATTTGTCACATTCAGCAACAAAAAGCTGCTTGGTTCTTACATCTCTACACTATTGAAAAGAGACAATGGACTTTTTTTGCTCATTAAATTTCACTGATGTGGCCTCGTCTTTAGTTGCTGTTCACGTAGGATGTATTTTTGTGTTTGCATCTCAAGGTGCATTTTTAAAAGTTTAGCTATTTCAAACTTGAGCACTGCATTTTTAAGACAGAGTGTCATGGCAGAAGACTCTCAAATACCTTGATACAATGGCCAAATATGTCCATTTGCATGCGTGTGGACTGCTCACAGTCTGATCACTGGTCATCTTATGCATACTGCACACAAAAATGGCAAGTGATGACAAAAAATGTCAGTTATAATCTGACTGGTTGGCATTATGCAACTTCTAAGAGCAAGGGAGTCTAGAGGAAAAAGGTCATATTAAGAAGGTTGTGGATTGTGGTAAATTTGAAGAAGAACCAGTCAATGGCTTTGACAAAATTTGCAAGGTTGAAGGTTAAAGACATCAGAGGCAGTTATTAGCAAGTAAGCTAGTTATCAACATCCAGAACTTTATGATTTATCTGTGATTTGATTTCTGAGAAGTGCGATTATTCCATGTTAATACGAATTTCCTCATTTTATGGCCTGAAGGTTGACCTACATGAATTGTGTAAATCTGAGGAAAAAAAATACTGCATTTTCAAATACATTTAAAATATACTTATTTCATGAATCAAATACGAGTAAAAACAGCAAACTGTTACTCGCCAACTAGATGATAATTGGCTGCTTAGCATGATGGTACTGTGTACATTTACATGTGAGCAGCTGGTGATCTGCTGTTTTCAGTGTCTCAGAGCAGAATGGTTCACAGTAAATGCTGCTCTACATACAAGTTCAGTGAGTTTGAGTTGCTTGTGTTGTGCATTTTAAAACAACATGTGGCAATCATCTTTCCAAAGTTGTAATTAGAATAATTTATAAATCTGTTGTCAACAAAAGAGAAGTCTTCCTGCAGCTTTCCACCAAAAAGTTTGATTTAAAGTTTCATCATTCATTTACTTATTTTACAGTATAATAGTATTATTGCAATGATAATATATTTATTTATTTGTTTACTTTTTAAAAATTAGGCTGTAGTGCTTTAAAGATGAAATTTCTCTTAGAGGGTTGTTTCGGTTTGGGTCTCGT
>JAUZSZ010000150.1:23805928-23817758 GCA_034780575.1 Labeobarbus marequensis
AAGCACATCTTGTTCGTTTCATTTGAAATCCATTGTGGTGGTGTATAGAGCCAAAAATGTTAGAATTGTGTCGATGTACCAATATTTATGGACCTGACTGTATGTCTACAGATATTCATCTTGCTTCTTTTCTAATGAAACTTTTTAGCTTTTGACCCTGAGTGATGCGTCACATTTTGAATGAATGAATGAATGAATGAATGAATGAATGAACAACAGATGAACACTTGCCCTCTCTACAGTGTAACAAGTATTAAAACTGTTTATGATCGTTGGCTCTTAAGTCAAGGATATTCAGTCAGGTTAATCAGCTACAACCAATCAGAAATCAAGAACGCGTAAGAAACCTTACGCGTTCCTCATTAAATATTCATTACTTTTGTACACTCGCAGAAACGTAAAGCCAGAGGAAAACTTTTAAACGTGAGGAACGGTGGTGGTTCGGGCGTGAACTAGAGTTATGATAGGTTTAATTATTAGTTAATCGATTTGCATTGCGACGTTTTCACTGACAAAACAAAACAGTCGTCGCGTACTCGCGCGCTTTGATTGTCCAGTCATTGTTATTAACCTTAAATACGCAAATAAGTAATAATATTAATATTAATAAACTTATTGGTACGTTATCCTTAGTGTGAAATCTTGAAATTCCCTACACGGGATTACAGTATACCATACTGAACGTTTCTCAGACATTCAGTCTGTATTTCCCCTCAAACGTTAAACATTAATGTGAGTAGACTTTATTTACCCGTAAGAGAGGTGTCGATATTGAATTCATACAGTGTGTTTATGAGTAATGTTGAATCATGTAAGATGATTCAGGTCGTCTGGCTCCAGCTCACTGCTGCGTATTGTGTGATTTGTATTATCATAGTGTGCTCTAGATATTATAGCCCCCGCGATATTTGAGCCCAGAGGCAGGACAGACTCTTTGTGTCTGGTTCACATGCTTTGAAGTTTGTTGATGACACATCATGTGACATTAGTCCACATTTGCCCTGTTTGGGTTAAAATACAAGAGCATATGCTGTCCTGGTCTGTTTTTATAGCAGCTTGGTGCTTTTTATATTGTATTTTAATGTAATTAATTTTTACCTAATGTTTTTCTTTTTGACAGCATTTGTGTCAGTTTTTGTCTCTTTTCAGTCTTTATGGAGATGAGGAAGTTGATCCACTCTTATTTTGTTACAAGTAGGCCTACAACAGGTTAAGATTTGAAAAATAACTAGAAAATGTATGCATTTTTAAGCAAGTTTAATCTACATGCATCTATCTGTAGAAACTATCATTAATTACAGCAGAGCTGTACACTAGAAGGATTAGCAAAAGTCTCGTTAACATGCCTGTGTGAATATATGAATCCATAACTCTAGTGCTCCATCTACTGGGAAAAAATGTATTGTGCAACCACACCAAAGCACAACCTCATTTATCATCTATAGCAGAAATTGATGGGGTATCAACTGCAAATTTATAGTCATTTAACATATTTGAAAGCCACAATATTAACTATTTAATAAGCCTAAACTGAAAATGACTGGTTTTCTGTTTTATCATTTAGGCTCTTAATGACACCTGCAGAATAAATTTTATTACAACTTTTAAAGACTCGTTCAAATCCCATACTTTTTAACACAAACTTAGATATTTTGACAAATCTTCACGGTTCAGTTTACCAAAACGAGCCCTGCACATTTAAGGATTTATGACTTATTCACTCACTCCCTCGTTTTAGGTAAATTGTCACCACATTGTACTAATTTATTCCCTCATTTTGCTTAAATCATGGTCATGGATTAACTAAATTAAAAGGAGGGAATGAATTGATATAACCTGGCCACAAATTAAAGCGACAGTTCACCCAAAAATGAAAATGTTGTCATTATCATTTGTCATTACTTTAACTTGAAGAAAATTGGAAATGTTTCATTAACAAATAACTGGAATCAATAACTCTAACCCTAATTACTAAAATGACTATTTAACTGAGCTAAAACTTAATAAAAGCATATTTCCAGCACTTTAGACATGGTCGCTCGATTACGCTTAATAAAAGCACATAACAAAACTACTAAAATAAAACTGAAAATATAAAAATAAAAGCTAATTAAAAATATAAATAATATAATACTACATTATTAAAGTCAATATTTCAAACTAACCTGGTTAAAAACAGCATAGACTAGATTTGGTGTGGAGTAGAATAGCACAACTTGAGATAATTTTTCTTAAAAAAATGTATTAATGTTGGATGATAATTTAATTCTGGGCCGCTGTGTTAGACTCGGTAAAGCAGAGAGATTATCAGGAAAGGCAAAATGTTCAGGAGAAAAGGCACTTACAACAAACACGTCATTTTTCATAAATGAGGGAAGGAAACATGATCTTATGTTAACAAGCAGAAACTATTGAATAAATTCCTTTCAGAACTGAAGAGGAAATAAGATTCTAACACATCTAATACATGCAGAGAACAACATGGTAAATAAATACATCAAAAAAGCACTCCCCATCTACTAATAACATGATTGTTACCTGATGTTATTCATGTAATGAACTAAAGTTAGAAAAATTGCATAAATATATAAACCAGCCTTGCACACATACAAGACAGCAAATCCACAGACACATCGAGTTCATATACATCTCTATACATTATAAAACTCTTTATGAAAAATAACTCTTTATAAAACACACACGGTAAACTCAGAGCAAGATCTGCAAACAAATCCGTCGTTAAGTGCTTCAAATCTCCTTCAGTCTTATGACACATCTGAGCATTTTAAGCAAACTCTATGTCTACAAAATACTCTTTTAGCTTCAAAAATATCTGAGCTGAGATCACTGGTTAATCGTGGCCTATCAGCTTGATTGTGATTATTAGATAGTGATCTTTTTGTAGCCCATCTGTTTTTAAAAAAAATGGCTTTAAAGCAATGTTTCTCCCAAAAATGAAATTGTCATGTCGTTCATATATCCCATACTTTCTTTTTGTTTAACACAAAGTTAGATATTTTGACAAATCCTCATGGCTACCATCAACTTTTTGGTTACTAGTATTCTTCAGAATATCTTCTGTGCTCAATAACTCATACATGTGTGGAACGACATGATGACAAAATTTTCAGTATTTTGTATTCAGCAATACTTTGAATATTTAAACTTTTGAGCTCACAGTAGGTCTGTATTTAAAGGTTTATAAGTTAAGTCAAATCAGTTTCCCTATGGAGAACATGAATGTCAGTTTTACTTCCAGAACCGTTATGAATACGGCTTGACTGTAGCTGTATGTTCAAACATGATTATTTGAGTATTCGAGCCTCTATATAAGCTGTGTGGACAGAACATTTCGAGACTCACTTCTTTAATTAAATGCGGTCAATCCAAAATGCTGACATTTTGGGCGACTTATATCTTTACAGGTGTTGATGTTGTGGACTCATCAGTGGGAGAAGCTTCGGTCGTTTGCCACATCCTGTAGGCGTCTGAGCAGAGCCGTCTGATTCTCCTGGCAGAGCCTTTTGGCGGGAGACTGCTGCTCTTCTTCCAGGGCGATACTTCGCTTCTTGGTGGGCGTCTCGCCCGTTCGGATCATGCTGTTAATCTCTCGCAGCCGCTGTGGGATGAAGCGAAAAATAGTTTAAGAACCACGTTTTGATGAATCTGAAGAGTGAATCTGAACAGGAAATAATGTTTTGTTCTCTTACGTTGGATGGGCTGGAGCTAACATAGTAGAAGATCTTGTCTCGAGGAGAAATTGGGCTGCCGGTCTTGTGTGGAGAGATGTAGATGGAGTGATTGTGGGACAGGAGGACCCGGCGTGGAGAGCCAATGCGGAGTGACGGATAAGGACAGAGGGGAGGAGCTTCAGCCTGAAAACGCACACACATTCACACACACACACACACACACACACACACACACACAATTACAAATATAAATCTGAATCTGAATCAACACTGAATTGACTGGAGTCATTACTGTGCCGCTGCTTTGTAAATGTGAAGATGTGTTTTAGAAAGTGCTATGGAAATAAGGGTGAACACAGCAATATAGAGGAGGGGCAATAGTTACCCCGTTTTTTGGCGAGTTGCTGGAGTAACGCAGAGCGAACGGTTTGATCTGTTTAATGTAGACGTGGTTGTAGAAACGGATGAGGTCTCCTCTCTCCTCCTCCTGCTCTTGGGGGCCCCCAGGGGCCCGGGTCGGGGTGGATGGGGCGCTGCTGGGCTGGGGAATGGGCAGAGTGCTGCTGGAGCGCATGGACACAGGACTGCTTTCACCGCTGGCTGCAGAACAGAAAACCAGGAAGTCATAATGAATTCACAACCAGCAAATGATTTCTGCATTCCTGGGGCCTATAAAATAGTCATAGCAAAAATATTTTTCAACTAAAACCATGCTGTATCTTCTCATTAATGAGTAACTGTGCAAAAAAAATATCAATGTTTTGAATGTTACTGTTATTACACTGTTATTACTACATTCACACATTTTTAGTTGTTAAAATGAGAAATTCTTTTACATTTCTCATTTTACATGAACTACAACTACAGAAATACCACTGGGATGCAAGAAACCCAAATTATTAAATATGAAAATATGAAATGTACAAGACTATACAATCCGAGAATTACCTGTATTATCATTGAAATCAATTAATTTAATTGAATTACTATGACTTATGTCCCATGATTGCGCAAAAAAAGTCCAAATTTATGAAATTAACATTTTCTAACAAAAACATATTACTCTGGGATGTTTTCAAACAATATATGTAATGTAATAAGGTGTAACAATCACAATCAATCAATCAATCAATCAATAAAAACAAGTACATAAAATAAAATATGGTTATTAAAAGAGTCTTGACATATTTGCAATGATTAGGCATTTAATTCCTATAGTAAATGCATTTTTTATATAAATATATATCTCTTCTGGGTCAAATCAGACCAGAATTAATCATAAGGGTTCAAGGGCACAAAAACAGATCAAAACAACTGGAAGACATTCACTAAGAATGAAATGCACCTGCTGACAATGGTGTTTATTTGCACTATGGCTGCATTGTTTTAGCACCGGATTTACTATTCACCGGATTCAAGTGGGCGCATCATGCAATTATGTGGGTGTATAAATAATTACAGAACTACCAAAACAGCAGGCTTTCCAGTGTCAAAAACTCTATATAATGTGTATTACCTTGCTCTTGTCCTCCCTCTGTGGGTGAGCACTGTCTGTGGGTGTTTTCACTGTTTCCTGAGTGGCGTCTCTTCCTTCCAGAGATCAGCACACTCCTGTACACCTGAGATACAATCTTTATTAATATCTCCATCACGTTAACTTCTTCCTTACTGTTTTTACAGATGCACTGAAGATACACTCACGCTGCTACTGGCCTGAGGTTGAGATCTGTAGCACTTCATGATGTTCTGAAATGACTTATCTTCTTTTGTCACCTGAACAATGGACAAAACACTTAAAGCAGCCATTTTCCTTGCTCTTTTGAAATAAAAAAGTTACGTGTGACATACTGTAACATGCAACGTTTATTTTCACACATCATTGTACTGCAATTTTGGCAAACATTAAACTGTATATTAATATGCGGAAAAAAAACTGCTACAAAAGTCTAGAATATGACCATTTACATATAAATACACCTATGAATAAATACCTGTAAATAACTTGTGTTTGATAAATAATGTTCATATACCTTAGTCATGACATAGATGGCACACATGAGGAGCTGGTCCAGATGTCGGTCCATCATGAGATCGGTGCAGTGCACAAGTGAATACTCAAAACACGTCCAGATTTTCCTGCGCAGATCTGTGCTGATGTCCAGTTTAGCACACAAGTCTCGGAGACGCACACTAGCAAGGTGATATACCTGATGGGGGAAAGGAACATTATTTAGGACTGAATAACATCTATTGATATTTCAATCATGACAACTTTCTGAACAGTTTGTGCATGTTGATGGATATGACAATGTTAATGCATTTGGCTTGTGGCGGACTAGATCAGCTACACACACTGCTGCTGCTGGACTTGCTACTGCCAATAGACACGCTGCTGTGAGCATGTTAGATACACTGCCACTGCATAAACAGGCACACATAAATCCTGTAGCAGATTTAGACAGGTGGTGCTGAGGGAGGTGGAGGGATTCAGAAGAACAGATCTTACTGTACCTTGCGGAAGAACAGGCAGAGGGAGCCAGTCTTCTGCACTCGTTTGGTGAGTGTTCCCTGCTGAGGGCTCTTCCTGTCCTGTTTGGCAGGGCTGGGGCTGTTCTGGACTGTGACTGTGGGTGTTGCTGTCAGCTGCTGGGCGGTCAGGGTGCCCGTCAGAGCCTGGGCACTGAGCGTTGGCAGAGCCCCCCCACTCTGACCTGTCACGCTCACCTGCACCGGGATGAATGTGATGCCACCACTCTCATTTGTTATTCCTGCAAACAGTGTAAACAAAGATGTAAAAAAATCTAAACTGTAATTGAAATAAAATGTTTGTAAAATATATTCTGTATTTTTACTGTTATAAATGGAAATTAAAAATAAATATTTATATATTTTCAAAGATCAATAATTGTTGTCATTTTGGGTATTTTATTTTATTTGATCATTTCCTACATTGCCTCTGCTCCTTCTGCCAATGAGATTGCTTTGTCAACATTTAAATAGTCTGGCTCAGTGTTAGCTCTAAGCTGGTCATTATTCTGAAACCCTCCACCTCCCCCAGCACCTCCTGTCTAGATCTGCTTAGAGATTTATCTACTATGTCTTTTCAAGCAGCAGCATATCTTACATGCTCATTGCAACGTATAGATATGTGTGTTGTTGTTATTTTACAGGTCTTTTTTTTTGAAGAAGAAGAATCAATGTTTTTTTTCTGTGGCATCACCTACTGAATAATAATTTTGCACCTTGAACAGGTATGGTGACCGTTTGGCCATTGTTTGCTGTGACAGTAGCTGTTGCCATGGTGACCACAGTCTGTCCAGCTGGGATGGGGCTGACCAGAGACGGCTGGGCCACTTTGACAGGTTGAGGAGGCTCAGAGGTTGAATCTCCATTGACAAAGAGGCGGCGACAGACCGTGCCAGTAGGTGGCGAGCTGTAGCGGTCATGGAGAGATGTAGGGGATGGAGAAACTCCTGCAGGAGGAAAAGAAACAACATATGAACATTTGGTTTGTTTCAATAAATGTATAAAAATCATCTTGCATTTAGTCACAGTGCTTGTTTCATTCAAAGTAAGTCACCTTTTCCTGCTCCTGTGATATTTCTGCTGAACTCACTCTTGTTGGGATTGTGTGTGCTGCTTCCTGAACTGTCCTCCAGGTGTTGAGGAGGCATTACCTGTAATTCATTTCACACTTAAGAATATTATTTTAAATTATATTATTTATGTACTGTTTTAAAGTATCCTAAAATGTACTTCTTTTTCAAGAGGGATTGCAAACATCACTGATCATATTTATGTGGTCATAAGCGGTTATATTGTTCTGACCTCCTGGCAGGCAGGAACGCAGTTCTTGGCCTCTCGAATGCTCTCCCACAGCGGGGAGTTTCCTTTCCATGCCAAAGATTCCAATACCTGCTCCTCAACATGGTTCAGATGTTTGACTACCTCCCGGAAAAGACCCTCCTCTGCCCGTACCAACACTTCAATCACCTATGAGCAAGATAGAGAGGCTTTGACTTTTATGAACGAATACATACAATTTTGTAGTTATTTTCTATCTCTAAAGTCGTTTACCTTGTAAAAGTGATAAGCAGGGAGGTCAAAGATTTGCAGGACTCTGGGAAACTCTCCCGGTGGTCGATACGAGAAGATGACGATCTCCAGGCAGCAGATGATCAGTGACCGGTGAAATATATCTTGCTCTAGAATGCCCTGAGACACATGATATAACATTCAGCAACAGAATTGCCTATTGTGTGCTGCTAATATTCAATAGTTTTACATTTCTCATGGCTTAGTTAAAGGGTTACTCCACCTCAAAATGAAAATTTTGTCATTAATCACTTGCCCCCATGTCGTTCCAAACCCGTAAAAGCTTGGTTTGTCTTCGGAACACAATTTAAGATATTTTGGATGAAAACCGGGAGGCTTGGGACACATTGACTGCCAAACAATTAACACTGTCAAGGCACAGAAATGTATAAAAACCATGTCAGAATAGCCCATCTGCCATCAGTGGTTCAACCGTAACGTTACGAAGCAATGAGAATACTTTTTGTACGCAAAGAAAAAAAAGAAGATTTTATTCAGCAATTCGTCTCCTCCTGGACTATTCTGACAATGTTTTTTTTATACTTTTCTGTGCCTTGACAGTGTTAATAGTCTCCATACACTGATTGGCTTCATCACTCTGTCTCCTCTCCACCAGTAAGCTGATGTGTGATGGGTGCAGCATCCAGGTGGATGCTGCACACTGGTGGTGGATTTCCCCCCTTTCATGTAAAGTGCTATATAAAAATGTAACAAATTATTAATTGTTTGGCAGTCAATGGGATAGTCACAAGCCTCCCGGTTTTCATCCAAAAAATCTTAAATTGTGTTCCGAAGATGAACCAAGCTTTTAAGGTTTAGGAATGACATGGGGTAAGTGATTAAGGACAAAATTTTCATTTTGGGGTGGAGTAACCCTTTAAGGCATGTAGTGTGATTTGTGTGAAGATGAAACCTACAGATAGGTCCATGTCTCCAAGTCGTTTCTTCTCCTGGTTGATGATCACTTCCAGTGATTTGTAATAAAGTGCCTCAGCCAAGCAAAAATACTTCACTGCAACATCTGTGAAAAAGGATGCCCCAATTTTTTTTGATCAACAAATGATGAGTGTTTGAATTGTTGGAAAAGCCATGAGCTACAAATTAAAGGGAAAAAAAGAGAAAAATATGACATAGGGAAGTATGAACACACACCTCTCGCCAGAGTCTTGTTATCTTGTCCTGTTCCCTCATAATTCTGAAGAAAAATCTCTGACATCTCCTTCAGTCTGGCTGCTATGGACTCACTAGGGTCTCTTACACACGATCTGTGTTTTTAAACAGAAAATACCAGTGATTCCAGTGCACAGAAAATTTTACTGCAGTTTTCACAGGTCACTGGAATCACTGCAATCACAGTCACTAGAATCCTAGTTCATTGCAAACCTTAGTATCACATTTTACTGCACTTCTTGTAATCAGAATACACTGGAATCACTTAATCACAGTTCACTGGAATCACTTGTGTCACATTTTACTGGAAACAGTGGTATCACATTTTTGCTGGGATCATGATTCAGTTGAACAAATGTTATAATTTTTTCCTGGGATCAAAATTAATTGGAATCACATCTTTACTGGACTCTCTGGAATCACAGTTTTACTGAACTCTCTGAAATCACAGTTTTACTGGACTTTTTGAAATCACAGTTTATGGAAATAACTGGAATTAGATCAATTTATTGGACTAACATATCACTGGAATCACAGTTTTACTAGACTCTCTGGAATCACAGTTTATGAAAATAACTGGAATTACATCAATTTATTGGACTAATATCTTACTGGAATCACAGTTTTACTGTACTCTCTGGAATCACAGCTTTACTGGACTCTCTGGAATCACAGATTTACTGGACTCTCTGGAATCACATTTTACTGAAATATCTGGAATTAAAGGTTGTTGCAATCACACAAACATTCCATCTGATTACAGTGAACTGTGATTGCAGTGGTTCCAGTGAACCGGCGGTAAATACAGGTACTTTGCTTGTATTTGGGTGTATGCAGCAGATTGTGACTAACACAGAAGCTAACTTGGGCTCACCTAAATATGTCTCTGAGTCTCATGCTGGGTCTGTATTTGAATCCTGTCAGCAGAGTGTGCAGACGGCCCACGCTTTGCATTGCCGTAGAAACGGGGGTACCCGCACTGCTCTCAGGCACGTACCTCCTTCCTGTCAAAGGAGTGGACACTTTCAGAGCAGATGCCTATGAAACAAACACACATGTTTATTTATAAGTATAACATCATTATTGAGAATTATTTATATGTGCATTTATGTTTGTTGGACACACATACTGTCATTGAGTTCTGGAGGGGGTTGGTCAGTCGTTCCTGGTTCTCTATCCCTTCACACAAACAAGGTCCTGGGGTACCAATGTCTTCTCTTGCCGCTTCTCCCAGAAATATCCTTTCATCCAGAGAACCGGATGATAACACATGCTCCTCATACACACGGTTCAGAGAAGCACTGAAGAAACAGAGAGAGTAAGGAGATTGTATACTACAGGAGAAACATTTGAGCAGGTTCACGCAGAATAAGTGTTTAACTGAAAAGAGATACTCACAGACTGTCACTAAAATTCACTGGCTCCAAAAACCCTGTCAGAGTATCTTCTTTCCCTTTCAAAACCTGTGAGAGAGAAAAGATGGGATATACCAAATATATACAAATCAACTGCTTATACCAAACAATTTTAATTCAAGAATTAGTAATAATAAATGAAAGCATAATACTATTTAAAGCCAGATTAAAATACATGAAATATGATTTGCAACACATTCTGAATATTTCATAAGAAACAATGTTGAATGATATCATGTAAACTTTTAAATTTTGATTACTGTTCAAAAGTTTGAAATAATAAAAATTTTGTAATGTTTTTGAAAGAAGTCTCTTATGCTCAGCTGAATTTTTTTTAGCAGATGTCTTAAGTGTCACATGATCCTTCAGAAATCATTCTAATATGCTGATTTGGTGGCAATTATTCAGATTTTTTTTTTTTGTGCTCAATTTTTAATAATAAGACTTCTTTCAAAAACATTTTGACAGTAGTCGATCATCATATGTTTGGTGTATTTCCAGTACCTTGCGCTCAAATAGTTTCTTAATGAAGGGTTTCCAGAAATGCTCCTTTGCTCCTTTGGCCTCCAGCACAAGCCCATCATGAAGCTCACACAGCTTCTCTATGAAACATAATGAACCCGGGCCAGGCTTATAATCTTTACTGTTGAAGTCCTCAGGCAGCCCTGCACACAAAACAACCACAAACCAATGTTTGTTTGACCTTCTGTGATCTCCTACTGTCTGGACACCTGATCTCAAAACAAATGCTTCAATGCTGTGTGTGGGACCTTTGAAAGCCGGATTCAACAGATCTTTACGACTAGAGCACAGGAGAGCGTTGCAGTAAACCAAATCCAGAGCGCACAGGAGCAGATGATACGAGTTCACCAGATCATCACTGATCATTGGGAAGTTTCCTACAGGACAGATGAGGAAAAAAGGTGATAAAAATATAAATATTCATAATACAGTATATGAGAGTTTCAGTGGTGGTTCTACAAGGATCTCTTACGACATTTACATTTATATTTACATTTAGTCATTTAGCAGACGCTTTGAGCACAAATGAGGACAATGGAATCAACCAAAATCAACAAAAGAGCAATGATATGCAAGTGCTATAACAAGTCTCAGTTAGTTTAACGCAGTACACGTGGCAATGTTTTTTTTTTTAATTATATAATAAATAAATGAAAACAGATAGAATAGAAAAAGAACAGAGCAACTAGTGTTATAGGCCTTTTTTTGCTTTTGTTAATTGTATAATAAATAAAAAGAAAACAGATAGAATCAAAAAGATTATAAAAGCTAGAGTTAGTTGTTTTTTGTTTTTGTTTTGTTGTTGTTGTTTTTTTTTAAAGAAAACGAGCAGTAAATGAATAGAGTGGAAGTCTAAAAGGGACACGTTTTTTTTTAAGAATAGAATTAGAATAGAGAGTGATAGAGTTAGAGGTTCAAATAAATATGGAAGAGATG
>JAUZSZ010000150.1:23855457-23868288 GCA_034780575.1 Labeobarbus marequensis
ATTTCACTGCTGGTTGTACTCTGTATAATTGTGTATGTGACGAATAAAAATCTTGAATCTTGAATCTTGAATCTCTTAACCTCAGTTTTCTTTTTTTATCTTAAAATCAAGAAGAAACTGTATTTACAACCCATTTGAATCTCTTAATGTAACTTCCGATGACTACCTTCTTTTGCTGAACACAAAAAGATATTATGAAGATCTTTGGACCACACTGACTTTCATTGTATGGACAAACAAAACACTAAGGCATTTTTCAATTTCTTTTTTTTTTTGTTGTTGTTTTTGGTGTGTGTGTTTCACACAGTCATAGAGAAAATAATGACAGAATTTTTGTTTTTGAGAGTTTGCTAAAGCCAAGGGGATCAATAATACCTGGAGAAGGTATGTAGCCATTAGCATTTATATCAATGGTAGTTGCTTGGCTGGCGCATATAGTTCTAATAGTATGTAAGCTGAGCTTGTCACCTGAGCATGCCAAACTAGGCTTCTGGATGTAAAAATGCCATTAATTTTCTCCATAGGGCATTGTTTTTTTAAAAATAACTTATAAACCTTTAAAGACAGACATACTGTGAGCTCCGAGGTTGTTATTTGATGGTGTATGCTTTTGCTGAAGTCATAGGTTTGCATTATTGTATTCTTTCATCTTTTTGTCAGATTTCCAAATATTTCAAATAAAAGTTTGTATTATTGTGATTCTTCTCATATCTGGTTGGTTTGATTCATGGCTTATAATGCTTTAACAACATTTTTTTTTAAAAAGTAATGAATGGAAAATATTCGTACAGAACCAGCGCTGCTAAAAAAGTGGACGGACACCAATGCACTAATTTAGAATTTGGTTAGCATTATTAAGTAGCCTAACATGGAATAGCTGATAACAAGCCAAAAAGAAAAATTGTTTCAGTGGTGGAAAAAGTCGTTCGTTTTGATGAACGAAGGCAAACTTTTTTTATAATATTTACTCTGATAAGAAGGAACATGTACTAAAAAAGTCAATAAAGTCCAAAGCTAACAAGCAAATTAATGCTAACAACGAAAAATAATCTGTGTCTTTCTCCAGAAACATATTGGCAGATGTTTTAGTGAGTTTGACAGAGCATTCAGTAAGGTTGAGCTACAGTACATCAGTATTGGATCTTGGATGGCTAATGATCTCTCTAACAGGGTTTATATGTTCAGCCAAGCAGCATCATTAGCCGAGCACACGACTTGATCAATATCATAGGTCGATAACGAGCGCTGCCGCCCAGTTCAGTCAGCTTCCTCTCTCTTTCACGCATTCCCTCTCGCCGTTATCATGCAAATGGCCCTGCCACCTGAAAAGAGGACAAGAAAAGGTGTCCCACGGGGTCTCATTAGCCATTCAGAGTTAAGATGTGGGGCGGGTCGTGTTGTCATGTGAAGATGATTGGAGCGCAGCCCTTTGACAGCTGTGACAGGCGGGTGGGTGGCCCCCAGCCCCCCCCTTTCCTCTCTAGGCCCATCTGTCAAATCACCGCTGAGCACTCTGGGAAATGATACAGGGCCGCTCCTCAATTAGACATGTTAGGACAAGAGGGAAGTGTCATTTTGGTGACATGGATAACCTGAGCCCACAAAGGCCACTTACCACTGGCAGATACTAAATGAATCTAGAGTGGAGCAAGTCGCAGAAATATCAATTTAACTGTCTCTCGGAGGGCACCTTGGACTTATATTTTGTTAAACCTGAAACTTTATAAGTGATATGACACGACAAATGCGCTAACGTTATGATTAGGAATAGTGCTGGAGAAATTACTTTAGCTTTTATCTAAAAGAAAGTGCATTTTCAGTCACAATTAAAAGTAGATCAACTAGTTAAGCGATCTTTTTAGCTAACTAAAACAGTACATTCGTTTCATGTCAGTATTTGGTTTCCCTTTGGTTATTTTTTGGTAACCAAATAAAAGTTCTAGGAATATTCTTAAGTTAGTGCTAGGCTAGTTAGGCTAAGTTTGGCTTATTATTAGATTTTACCTTTTACAACCATGAAATTTTGCAAGAATGCTGCAGGGAGTTTTTTTTTTTTTTTTTAACCTTTGCTGGCTGACCAATAACAAGCCTTAAAAAAAAATATATGTTTGGGGAATGTTCTAGGGACCAAAAATTGTTTGTTGGGTAACTTTTTATTCTGCAAGAAATTCACTATAATAAATAGGCCATAAAATATTGTACAATAAATTCTTCACAATTAATTAACTGAACTGTTCAAACATGCTAAAATGAATCAAAATTTTATGTTTCTTAACAGACTTAAGTACACTTCAAATAGTGGTCTTTGTAATACTGTCAATTTTGTAATAACGCCTAAAGTTTCAAAGTACATTTTAAATCGTTTTAATAATCTTTTGTTTAAAAAAGTACACAAATTTTGACGTGTTGTCTAGTTTTGATTAGTGTGTTATTCAGTATTGTTAAGTTATGCAACTTCATTTCAATTGCGTAATTACAAGTATATTTAAATACACGTTTTAATAGAAATTGCATAGTATATTGTAGTTGGGTAGCACTTTTTTTACAGTCCTCTTTCCGCATTAGTATACTATGTACTTGTTTTAGTAATTACAATAACTGGGTAATAACTAGGCACTAACCTTGAACCTACCCTTAAACCTAACCCTAACCCATGTAGTTATCTTACATTATTAACCTTACCTTTCTTAGGTAAGTACACTCTAAGTGCAGATGAGTGCACATACTGTAAAATAAAGTGCAACCTATAGTTTCCTAAAAATGCTTGAATACATTCAGCAGAGCAAAAGTACTTAAGGCCTACTTAAATGGGTCAAGAAAGCACTTTTGTAATAAAAACCTGTTAACTGTTTGATGCTGGCACATAGATACATAGCTGGCTACGTTATGATGAAACCATATAGTGTACTTTAATTAAAAAAAAGTATTACTTATGTAGCAACAGTTTTAAAGCAGTTATGTCATTTGAGGTATTTTGAGGTAATTACAGTAAATTAAAGTGACTTAATGTTAACCACAGACCTTATTTTACACCTTATTACAGATCTTATTTTAAATTTGAAAACATATGCTAATTTGGTTACACTTTATTTTAAGGTGTCCTTGTTACAGTACAATTATACATTTACGTACCGAGTAATTTTAATTAACTACATGTACTTACTATATGTTAGGGTTAGGATTAGGGTTAATTGCATGTAATTATGCATAGTTAATTGTTATTATAATAGACACGTAACGTGTAACAAGGACACCTTAAAATAAAGTGTCACTGCTAATTCTTTTCCAAGTATGAAGACTAAGCTGTATTTCATTAATTATCGAGTACATTTAGATTGGCTGCGATTAGGTTTCATTTTTGCGACAGATCGTTGCCCCAGATCATTCTTGTGCAGATGCATATGTAATTCTATGGTTGTTTGACTGACAGTTGCTTTTTCTGTCAGGACATGTCCAAATGACCAGCGTTTTGCATGTCAGAGACAGACGGACCCACTCTGGTCACTGAGGT
This sequence comes from Labeobarbus marequensis, assembly GCA_034780575.1. NCBI lineage: Eukaryota > Metazoa > Chordata > Actinopteri > Cypriniformes > Cyprinidae > Labeobarbus > Labeobarbus marequensis. Next base: position 23,858,969 of record JAUZSZ010000150.1, read on the forward strand.
GTGATGTTTGCCCTTACCACTGTCTCTCCAGCTCCTCACCTTTGACTCAGCGCTGTATTTAGTGGAAGTGCTCTGGTTCGGGATGGCTGTATCGCCAGGCTTGTCTAAATATGACTGGCCTGTCGGCGGGTTTCATTACACTCACTCAAGCTCCTGCCCAGTAGCCCGTTCCACTGCCGCAGTCCTGTCAACCGCATGATCAGGGATGCATGAAGACAGGAGCCTCTATCACACTTCCTCTTTTTAATATAGGCAGATTTCTCTTGCTGTAGAGGAAGTGTATTTAGATGAGCAAGAGGAGAGAGTTATAGAGAAAGAGGAGGTTGTTTGGATCAGTTTCTAACTGGTTTTTGATGGGCAGTGCTGGTGTGTAACTGGCACAAGTGGGTTAGTGTTGCAGGCATGCCAGGCTTACCAGAGTGCCATGCTGAATGACCAGCCAAAACCAGCATGAGACACACCTGATCATACTGGTCATCATGATTAATTTCTTACTAGTAATTTATAGCTGGTGACTAGATTAAAACTAGGTCCTAGGATTGGTTTGTCTGGTTTGGTGGAAACAGGAATAAATCTATTATAATTTCTAGAACAATGTAAAACAATTAAAAAGTACATCAGCAGTTCCATTGTGCTGTGATGGTAATAACACAGTAATTCCAATGATGGTATCAAGTGTTAATAACATGATAATAACACGATACTTAAACAATTATTACCAGTTTTTTGGCATAACTATGGTATATGCCTAAAATTCCATGTAATTACAATCTTGCATGTAGAAAAAATAGTGTTTCTGTGGTATTGTATCCAAATATTGTAATACCCAAATATAGTATTACAAAAAAATGTCCCAGAAATATGGTTCATGCCCACAAGTATTACCATAGAAATTTAAAAAAGGCCATTTCCATAATACACACTTAAAAACATGGTATTGCATTAGTACTTAAATTAAACGTACATGCTATGCCATGATACATGCTAATGCCATGCCATGGTGCATGCCCCAAAATTGAATATGAAAAAAGCCCCAAAAAGTCATGGCACTCCATGTAAAAAATATGCTATTGCTATCAAATATGAACAAAAAATGTAGCATTGTAAACATGCCCAAAATATGGCACTTACCCCATAAGTATTAAACATAGTAAGTCTTCAAAAACACATGGTATTTCATAATACATTACTATTATTACCATCTAGTGTGCCTAAAAACTAGCATTACTGTGGTATGTGCTCTGGATTGTAACTGAAGAGGATAAGATTCATGGAAGGTGCAGAAACCACCACTAGGTGGCGTTATGGGACCATTCTTTCCTCATTCATTAGAGGTCTATCCTCCTCTCAGTCTTTTACACTGAATGTTTTTAATGGCATTTCTGTCACAAGACATTGTAATGTCGGTACCTCTTGCCCAGTGAACTCTCCCCAAAACCTGTTCCCTGCCCTGGTTTACCATAATAATTAGCTGCACGAGAAGCATCACTTTGGTCAAGTCTTACGTGAGGATTGTGACATTCCTCTGGTTAAGAGATGCACTCTCAGGTCATGTGTTCCTGACCTTGTGTTTTCATTGGCTCTCTATTAACAACGCTTTAATGTATGCGTGGCATGTCACCTCTGAAATTACATTTTCAAATCAGCCCTGTCATGCTCTGTCTCACTGTTAATCGTTCACAGCGCTTAAGCTACTGTACTGCTCTCAGCACTAACTCACTCCGCTGCTCGTATAATATTTGTGTTGAGACCACGTGATCCATACTTCAACCCACCCACACACACACACACACACACAACGGAACAAAAACCCTTCACAAGCCTGTGTTTAAGCTTATTGATTTAAACACAGACATAAAAAGACTGTTATCAAGAGCACTGTAAAAGCATTAACGTTATTGACTGCACTTGCACCGTCAAAGCCGTTAAACTCATTGGACTGTGTTCCTGATCTGTTTTTCACTCAATGCTTTTCTCACATAGAAGTCATACAGTTAACACCACAGACTGCAATACTGTTAAAGGCAAATTATTTACTTAACAGCCAGAGAAGAAAAGTACTCCTTAGAGACCTCTAGCAAATGAAGTCTGAATCAATATATAAGTAGTGCTTTGTAAATGATTTTTTTTTATCCATTGCCTTAACGTAATAAAAAAAGAAAGAAATCAGTATTTGCCTCGATGTCATACTATCTTAGTACACCCATATGGCATTCAAACTCCGTTTACTGAATAAAAAACAAAATTAAATATTAAATAAGTTTTTCATTTTCCATTTTCATTTGTAATATATTCAGTTCTGTTACTAAAATTTGGAACATGAATATTCTGATCTGTGTGATTTCATTATTTTATAATTGCTAAACATTAAATAATCTTAAAACATTAAATTAACTAAATTAATAACATAAAATTGGCACTTTAGGGCACAAAATAAGCCATTAAACTCAGTTTGACATTTTGTGTGTGTGTGTGTGTGTGTGTGTTTTCAGTGTGTTTTTGGAAAATGCAGATAATCTCGTTTAAAGTACACTTAAACTCCTTTTACTAAATTACAAACTAAATTAAAACTTAAACAAGCTTTTCACTTCTTATATTGATTTTATTTGAGATTTGCAAAATTGCAGCCTTGTTACCCAGTTTTGGAATATGAATGCCCTGATTCTCTATGATTTCATATTATTTTCTATTTTCTATTTCAAATTATTTATTAATGCTAACATAAAACATTGAATGAATAACATTTATAAAATGAAGAATGAGTAACAGGGTTGTAGATTTATCATAAATTAAGTGATCACTTATTTGGCGCTAGCTATTTCTTTAACCAAATGTTATAGGTGCTGTAAATTAATAACACATGTATTTTTTGTAATTTTTCTTGCGAAAACAGGGTTGAATGGTTAAATGATGAATTCAGTCTACATTACAATTTGTGTAAAACTGAATTTAATACTTAAATATTATTATTCAATACTATTAAAACTGAATTTAATACAGTTTTTCCCGACTGCTGAACCACAACTCTTGAAATTATGCCTCTTTTTTGCGAAACTCAAAATACGAATCCATAACTTCTAACTCAATTCCCTAAACTTCCTATATTGGGGTCAAAATGAAGCTCTCCATTCAATCTTGCTGAAAAACCAAGCTTTGCTCTCAGACATGACACACAAACCCTCAAAAACACACACACTAAAACAGTCTTACACACTGATGAGATACATTCAAAACAACACTATAAAAAATGCTAATAAGTGTTGCTTGTGCCCCCCCCCAAAAAACCCCAACTTTTCACATGATGAACACCACAAATGTATGCGTTGCATGCATAAATAAAATGTATCCTTAATTTAATGTACTGTAGAGTACAGTACACTACAGCAAACAACAACAAAAATCATTATTCTGCCCCAGCATCCCGTCTTGGGTCTGGGAGAGGTCAAAGAACCTCTTCAGCATCACAGTATTGGCCCTGGCCAGACAGCAGCGAGGTAAAATCCTTCCGCAGGCCTGATCCTACCCTGGCACACATCAGCTCAAATATCCAGGCAGGCTTCTCCCATGACCTGGAGGAGGTGAACTCCGATGTAAGGTTCTCTGTCATATACTTTCCACCACCATGCCAAAAAAACAACCTCCTCTATAGGGTTTAGAAAGGGAGAGGACGCAGGCAAAAAGATGTTCAAAAACCTAGGATTATTGGTAAACCAGTCACAAACCAGATCCTCTTCCTCCTCCTCTTCCTTCATTTCTTCCTCCACTTCCTACTCCTCCTCTTCTCTGGCGTCCTTTACCTCTTTCTTCATGTCTCTCTCTCTCTCTCTCTCTCTCTCTCGTTGTTTCAAACCTGATTGAGCTTTGACTTTGGCCCTTTATCCATTGAAGGTTCTGAGATAAATTTTGACTCCTAGTGTTTCCACTTGAGTAATTGTGTGCTAATTGAGCTCAAACTCACAGATTCGAGAGAACAATATTGAATGCTTTTCTAAAAGAGCACGTGGTGTAAGCGCTGAGAAATGAAGGGATTTGTGTGTAGAGTTTTGCAGGAACAGTTCACCAAATCTGACTCATGTGTCAAAGCAGGGAATAGTGTTTATAGTTTAGGGAAATGGGTGTGCTTTTTGAAAAATGGCGTTATGGTTTAGAAATTTTAGTTCAAAAGCCTGGTTATAGTGTTTTAGCAATCGAGAAAAACTGTATTATTTTATTACTATTTTTGTTTCTTTCATGTAAAGCACTTTGAATTACCATTGTGTATGAAATGTGCTATATCAATAAACTTGCCTTGCCTTGCCTAAGGAAAGTCCCTAAAATAGGGCACAGTGTACTTCATATGTTTATATGAAGGAATGTTCTGTATTAATTTTTCACCAGCATATTTTAAAAGACACAATGCATTTAGATAGATATAGACAGACAGAGTTTGATATAAGATCAACAGTGTACCTAACTGATTAAAAATTTAGGAACAAACTAACAATTAAGGTGTTCTATAAATGAACAATTATTTCTTAACAAATGCAACTACCTACTTGATTCACATGTGATGTGTGTACTGCTAGGCACTGCATATTAACTGCTTGGTTAAGAGGAAAACCGCATGCCTTTGTTATTATTTCAGTAGTTTTGCCAAAGTTTCCAAATACATTATAAAAATAGCTAATTGTATTGCTATGTGCTTTTTGGGAAACAAGTTGTTAGGGTAGTCAGAAAAGTTGCTACATAGCAGTAAAAATGCTCATTTGGCAACACTGGTTCTGTAGACAGGAAAATTGTCTGTGTATTGAAGTGTTTTGTGTGTCATCTGAGGCCAAAGATTAGATTCTGGCAAAAGAGACTAAGTTTTTGACTAAAATGTTTCACTTTGACCTGGAAGTTCACAGTTTGCACAAGTTTGTGTGTAGTTTTGGGATTGTGTTTATAGTTGTGAGAAAATACTTCATTGTTTCATGAATTGTGTGTTAGCAATCAAGAAAAAATGACAATATTTATTAGCCTACTACTTGTTAGAAACAATTTAGTACTATATTTTAGACAATATTGTACATATATGAGGGACTTTTTTTCACCCTGTTTACCAGCTTCTGTGAAGGAGAGGCCATGGTTTATTACATAGTCTATTAGGGTAACTGTTATTTCATTTGAAATTCATCTGCACCTTCTACCTCTCCTTCCACGCCTTCTACCCTTCTGTCTACTTCTTCTATATCCATGCCTCGTACAGTTTGTTCTCATGCCCTTTCCACTATATCAATGGCCTCCTCTGTACTCATCTCTTGTCCCTCTCCTTCTCATCTCCTCTTTTCTTACATTCTCCTCTCTGGTCATCTCATTCTACCTGTTCCACTCTTTTTCTCTGTCTTTACACCCCTTTTTCTACCCACTCCACAACCTTACCACCAGTAAGGTTTTTTAATTGATTACATTTATGTACCACAGCTACAGAAGAGGCACATGTGGACACCCAGTGTGACACTGACATTTCTGAAAGACAGACAGACTTCCACTCTCAACCTGTCTACGAAGAGATAAACACCCAGTGTGACACTGACATTTCTGAAGGACAGACAGACTTCCACTCTCAACCTGTCTATGAAGATCCACACACAGACTCAGAGGGTCTAAAGTGTACACCTGAGACTATGAAAATACAGGAGGGAGAGCCTGGTGTAGATGTTTTGAGAGAATGTCCACAGGTGAAGAAATCTTTTTTTATCTCTATGGCAAGAAATTGTGGGATAGGATCAGGCCACAAAAAGGATCCTCCAAATTAAAAGGAGCTTGGACAGACCATGTGTACAACATCTTTAAAGAGAAAAATCCTTCTTGTACTCTTTCATTTAAATATCAACATATCAAGGCTCCCTGGAGCAGGAAAAAAAATGCCCCATATTTATCAATGAAAGCAGGCTGCACATTCCCCTCTTGCCCAGCCAAATACTCTTTCACAATGCAAAATAATCCTGTTGCATCGGACCAAGATGTGCAAATGCTAGTCCAACAAACTGGAGACATACAACACAAACTTTCTGAGAAAAAGGCTAGGCCAGCAACCAACCAAAAAAGAGGAAAAATAGCAAAGGCCCTAATGCATGGACCCAGTCAGCAATATTACAGCACACTTCAGTCCACACCAAAAGAGCAACTCCTTGCTGGGAACATGACTGAATGTCTCAATAAAAAAGTGTTGAAAGTAATAAGTTCAGAAATGAGGAAAAAGGAATCCATTCACTCTGACATCTTCTTGGAAATCTACCTACTGCAGGCAGTACTCAAGGAATGTGGGCCAAAATACTTAAGAATACCAGGCTACATACAGCTTTTCAGTATGAATCCGTTCATTGTTCATTTGTACACAGAGTGTGGCCTCAGCATTCTTGTGCATCATTTGAGAAGTAGGTCTCCTGTGGCCCTCTATCTTGATGCTACTGGAGGAGTTGTCTCAAAAATACCAGACCAGCCGAAGCGCGTGTTGTACTATGCAATGGTTCTTCCAGGAAAGGATCGAGATGCACCACCTCTTCCTGTTTGTGAAATGCTCTCCAATGATCACACAGTACCACCAATAACATTTTGGCTCATGCAATTTACATTGCATTTGTCAAAATACACACGAATAAAAATTCACCAGGTCGAAACTGATTACAGCTGGGCGTTAATACAAAGTGTGATGCTGGCTTTCAACAAAGAGCACATCAGCTCTTACCTCAACAGAGCATATAAGTTGTGCATAGGGCAAAAATCATGGGTGGAAATGAAGTCATACACTGTCCTGCACATTTGCTCTGCTCACATTTTGAAAGCTGTCAGACAGGCGATCTGTCGGCAAACAGATGACAAAGGACTGAGAGACTTTGCCACGTTTGCTTTTGCCAGACTCCAAAATGCCAGCAACATGACTGAATCAACAATCGTGTTCCGTGCATTATGTGCCCTGCTCACAACCCCACAAAATACAAAGCTTGTCAAAGAAAGTCTGTGTGTTTTGGAGAGTGTAATCTCAAGATCTAAAGAGGATACACTGGAAGAAACTACCCAATCTAAAGACTGGGAAATGTGTGAAAGTGAAGACAGAAGACATGCATCGACTATCACTGGCAGATCACCATTCACTGCTTATTTTCAGCAGGCCATGCAAGAGGATGTTAAACAAGTGGCAGGTGAAGAGACATGCTTGGTAAAAGAGGACAACCCATACTTTTGTCCAGGCATCATCACTGTCCTCTTTGATACCTACCTTCCCATTTTTCCTCTTTGGAGTGGCTTGCTGTTGGGAGACCTGAGTAGGTATGAATCTCATGAACAGGACTTGGTGACAACAAAGAAACAACCAAAAACAAGAGATACCAACTGTCACGTCGAAAAATGGTTTGGAATTGTGAAACATTCCATAATGGAGAAAGGGAAAAAATACAAACCAGGAACCTTCATTAGAAAAATGAATCAGTCTCTGCAAGGAAGATATACAGAGAATATCATTCAGCATAACCTTCCACAAAAGCTGTTGCTCCAACCTGAGCCACCTGAGACACCTGTGAACCTCGATCAGTCTCAAGAAACTTGGATGAAGAAGAAACTTCCACATAAGCCATTGCTCCAACCTGAGCCACCTGAGACACCTGTGAACCTCGATCAGTCTCAAGAAACTTGGATGAAGAAGAACCAAGAACGTTTCCCATCCACCAAATCTAAATTCTATTCTGTTCCACAGAAAATACCTGTTCCCAAAAAAAGAAGGCTGGATGTGACTCAGAGCAAGAAAAGTTCAAGTTGTCACACAAGTCAGCTTCCTGCAAAGGTACTCCCTGTAGATGAAGAGGTAATGAAGTCATTAGTACAAAACCAAAAAATATGTCTTGCTTATATTAAGGCACGCTATTATTTACTGTATTAACTATCTTTTCATTATAGGTCGACATGCTATGGAAGAAGCCACCTACAGAGATGATTGTAGCAATTTTGAGGTCTCCTGAGCAGAATAATAAGTCACTGTTATTTCACAGGGAATTCCTATCACTGAGGCCACATGAGTGGTTAAATGGAGAGGTGCACATATGAAAACTAAAATGCAGTTGCATTATTTTACATTTATATTTCTATTTTACAGTATGATAAGTAATTTGATTCCAACTGAAATGCTGTATCCTTTTTTTTAGATTATTGCCTGGTATTTCAGAGCTCTACTTCAAATGAAGGGTGCAAAACTCTACCTGCTAGACTATTTCACCACAGGTGTCATTTTAAATGAAACAAGGGAGTGGATGTTAAAGACCAAATTGCAAAAAGTGAGAGACAATATTTACATTTCTTTATTTATGTACAGTACTCAGACATGATCATTTACATTTGTGATAAACAGGTCATCTTTGAGGGATATGATGGCCTCATCACTTTCGTAAATATCAACAACAACCACTGGAGGTTTGTGGTAAGTAAAAAGTCTGCAAATATAAATGTTAAGCTAGTACATATAATGTAAACATGGATAAGGCCATATAGAAATGTTTGATACTTTCACTGATATTTGTGAGAATTGACTTAATAGCTAGAATTTCCTTGTTTTTTGTCTCCAATTTAGTATCTTCATGCTAAATGTGAAACCATTTTCACACTTGACTCTCAAATGGGTACAAATGAAAAGGAAAAAGCCGAAGAGACATGCAACAAGTTTCGGTATGACAGTGTTTGTTTACAAGTCTATGTAGCATGTTTACCTCAAAAACAATAATAATGGTAACATAGTTGGTGTTACTCAAGACCACACACACACTACATTTCTCCAAATACAGAGATTTTTTCAAAATGAGACCTCATACGGATGAACAGACAGACTGGGCGAATAAGAACTGGAAACCTGGCACAATCCCGCATCCATTTCAGGAGGATAGTTTCAACTGTGGTATCTTTGTGATGCTGGTAAATGGAGGGGGAAAGTGGTTGACATAAACACTGTCCTGACCTTTTGCCATATGAGACTGTGTCTGTTACTTCTCACTACTATCCTTCTAGATGGCCAAACAGGTGGTGGAAGAGTTCCCCAAAATTCCTGACAGCATTAATATAACACCCAGCGCGGAGATGATGAGCCACTACAGGAAAAGTTTAGCCAAAGAGATTTTGCTGGCATCAGGTATAAAGCACTTTGAACAAACAGTTTACTTCCATGTTAGACACAGAGAGATTAATGATAATCCTATCTACATTATAATAACTGTAGTGTCAAGACAGGTGTACTGCTGCCTGTGTGGACAATCAGAAGAAGACCAAACAGAGGAGCAAAGCACCTGGGTATTCACTATGCCATTTCTGGCTGTTTA
>JAUZSZ010000150.1:23935256-23950651 GCA_034780575.1 Labeobarbus marequensis
TCAATGGCCAGAGAAGATCAGTCAATCGTTGAAGATATATACTGATTTAATGATCGCTGGACGAATTGTTAATGCAGTATCAATCGGATGTTGTGATTAATATCAATTGATCATATCAAACCAACCTTAATTCTAAGATTTAATTCCCTAAAGCTTAATTTCATAATAAAAGCTAACCCGAGCTAATATTCCTTATATATATGGATATGTATTCGAGAGATATATATTTATATATCCTACATACACTAACTTTCATTCAAGAAATCTGTCATCTCCAGAGACTCACAAACACAAAACAGCAATATGTTTCCATAGACGATGCGAACCTGAATTACCTGACCTCCTGCTTGAATGGCAGAAAGTCTTTGAGTCTTTGCGAGATTGTGCTGCAGTCACTATGCATTATGCATGCGTGGATTGTTGGGGAATTTTTCTAGTCTCAGATGAACCGTGTGCTGATGAGTGCAGACTTGCTTTCTGATGGGGGACGCATCTCTGCTCAGGGTCGGGAGGAAGACCCTTGACATGTAGAGTGGATGGCACATTTGGACATCGCTATGGTGGCTAGTCAGACTGCTGGTGCTTTCCAAAAATGTCATAGACGTTGGCATCCCAAAAGTTTTATTTAAAAAAAACGCATGTATTTTGTTGTGTATTGTCTATTATATTATATTATTATGTATTACTATTATTAATTATAAATCAGCATAGCATAAATATCTCAATTGACCCTTTGCAAAGACCCACCCAATTAACTGAATGTTTCAAACTTTTAACTATTTTTTTAACTAAATATGTTATATATGTCACACGTGTTTTGTTGTCTATTATCTGTTACACTATACTATTATCTAATATTACATTAACCTAGCATATTTTTTTACTCAAATATCTCTTATTTAAGTTGTGACGTTCAAGAAGTGTCATAATTTGGACCTTTTCTACATCATGACATGAAGACAAGTAAATAATTTCATTATATTTTATCAATTTGTACACAAATTGTAGCGTTGACTGAATTTTCTTTAATACAAAGGAAATATAAGTTTGTCAGTAATGACAAATCAACATTTCATCCCAAACTAGGTTGACTCTACCTATCCTAATTTCATCTTAACCCTTTACTTGCAACATTATCTATGAAGTTGTAACTTTTTAATTTTATTTTATTTATTCTGAGTTGAGTTTTTCGAGAAGCGTTGTAACTTTATATGTTGCTTTGTGATTGCTAGGGTGTTCTAAGTGGTTGCTAGGGTATTCAGCGTGGTTAGTAGAATGTATTGAATGGGTACTAGGGTGTTCTGTGTGGCCTTTTTTCCTGGCTCCATATTTTATTTGTCTTGAAATCAGGATTTGAACTGTTTTGAAGTCGGTTCCAATTTATAACAGAGCTCCAACAATTACAAGCATAGAACAGCTCATATAATACTTATTTTGACATCTTGAGTTTGACAAAGGAGCATTTTCTGAAGGTTAAGCACCTCCTTTCACTGACCAATTGTTTGAAAAGGAAAAAAAATCAGTTAATTTAAAAGCTTTCAAGCCTTAGTTTGTACGGAGAAAAGTGTCTGCTAATGAACTGTGGCTGTATTGTTTCAGCTCTTTCTATCTCTCTCCATCTTTGTCTCTCTTGGGGAACTCTGGGAGTGCATAAACCTGCGCCACGGCGAGAGCCAACAATTGTGAAATCACTGTTCATGATTGCACAGTTCAGAACAGGGCCGTCGCTAGTGGGGTGAAAGGTGGGGACAATTCTAGGGGCCCCCACCACCCAGGGGGCCCCACAAAATCCAGGATTTATACTATATAGGCCCATGTTCTGTGAATAATTCTAATATTTTATTAGTTGTATAACTGAGATATTATGAAAACCACAAAAAAACATGCAATTTGGTTAAAGAAATTTTCTAATATCTGCTCCTCTACCTTCCCAAAAAATGGTTTAGTCTGATACGAAGTATTCTCAGAAGTCCCACCCCAGATCGTGAACAAGACGACCAATCAGAGTTGAGACGTCAGATGAAGTTAGCCATGTACATGCTGACTGACAATGTCGGGGAAAAGAAAATATAAATCAGGTTACCAGAAACGGAATGAAAAGAAGGAGAGAGAGGCCAGGAGAATTGCTGTATCCCAGCCTATCAAGACCTTCTTTCAGACAGGTTTGTATGTTGTCATGTAAACTATCGACCACCGCTGCCGCCATCACATCATTTTATTTAGGCTACTCGTATCGGCCGCCGACCGCATAGCGTGGTCAAAATCCCAGTCTTTTTTTTTTTTTTACGCGACTGTAAATAGAGTTGGTTTGTATAACAAACAGAAAAAAACTGTCACGAGTCACGACGCATTATGACAAGCATTACAGACCTGCCGGCTGTGCTACGGTCAAGAAAACATCAATGCAACACAATGCTCTTGCAAGAAGAAACATAGCTATTAGCTTTGTTCAGTAGCATAATATATTATGCAGCACCATGTATTATCTAAATTAAGACAATGAGTATTAGATTGCATTATTATCTGTTTCTGAATTTGTACTTTTTGATTTACGAATTATAACAGGCTGGTGGGAAAAAATATTATATTGCTGGTCCTTTAAAAAAAGGTTTTTATTATTATTTAATAATTCCTTTGTCTTTTGGTAGTTTTTTATTCATTTGTCTTAAATAAGTGCATGACGTCTTTAAATAGTGTTTGATAAGTTATGGCTTAATGGCATTAAAATAAATGAAGAAATAATTTAAATAAATTATAGGATGAAATAAATTAGAGAAAATATTTATAAAATAATGTATTTAATTAACTTTAAAATAAAAGGTTTACAACAACAACATTGCCATCTTTAAAGTGATGTGATATTAATTTTTTTTATAATGTTCTGCAGCATCAGATGTGGCATCGTCTGACTCACAGCCATTTTCCAAAGATGACTTGGAGGGTCAGTGCAGACGATACTCATTGGGTATATTGACTTGTCAGGGAATCACTTTATTATTTCTAGTAACGTGTATTTTAACTGAAATGAACTGCAAAGTATTGGTTTATTTTTGATACTCTTTGAGTCATGGTATTTGTTGTCTACAGAGGCAGGTCCCTCAACTGAACAAATGCATGAAAATAGGCCAACATCAGTTAGTGAAGGTCAAAATGAAGAAGCTGAAAGTAGCAGCAGTCAAGACACAGTCACAGACAGCCCAGACTCAGCAAGTGCAGGGCGAAATGTAGGCGAGAATGAAGATTTTTTGACAACTGATCCAGGATTATGGCCAGAGAGGTTGACAGATCATGAACGTGAGGTGATTGTTAGAAAGCTAGCCACTGCGTGTCAGATAGACCTGATAATTGTTATGCCCAAGGATTCAGAAGGAAAGAAATTTCCAGAGTATCTCCAGTTTAGTAAGTCAGCAAATGGGAGAGAAAAACAGAAGAGAGACTGGTTGACATACAGTCCAAGCATGGATGCATTATATTGTGTGCCATGCATGCTGTTTTCACATGATGACCTTAGAAAGGCATCAACTAGTGCGCTAAATACTAAAGAAGGGTACAAGACAGCAGATTTAAAATGGCGGCGAATGTACGACAAATTCCCTGACCATGAAGCAAGTAAGGCACACAAAGCATGCTACCTCAAGTGGAAAAATCTGAAATATTCTTTGATGGAAGAAAAAGGAATAGATAGCAGCTTACAAAAACAAATACAGCTGGAAGTTGAAAAAAACAAAGCAATTCTTGAAAGAATATTAGATGTCACACTTTTTTTGGCATCAAGAAACTTAGCATTCAGAGGGACCACAGAAAATGTAGGTGACGTTCACAATGGAAACTTCCTTGGCACATTAGAGTTGTTGGCTCGTTATGATCCTCTGCTCAGTGAACATTTGAAAAAAGTGTCAGAGAAGAAGAAAGGTTCAAGAATGGCACATTACCTTAGCCCTGAATCACAAAATGAGTTCATTGAACTCTGTGGAGAAAAGGTCTTGAAAGAAATATTGAAGGAAAGGGAGAATGCTATTTATTATTCTGTGATTTGTGATGCAACTCCTGACATATCTCATGTGGAACAGAATGTGATTCTGTTAAGATATATAGCAAAGAAGGAGAATAATCAGTGGGATATAATTGAACGTTTTTTAGAGTTCAAAGCTTTCAATGGAAAGACTGGCCGGGAAATATCAGAAATTATATTGAAGACTTTGGAGGAGCATGGCATTGCTATTTCAGATTGCCGGGGACAAGGATTTGACAATGGGGCAAATATGTCCGGCAAAGTGAAAGGGGTTCAGGCTGAAATAAAGAAAATAAACCCTCTTGCCACATATTCACCCTGTGCTTCACACTCCCTGAATCTTGTTGGTGTACAAGCAGCAGAGTCATGTCCTGATGTGTCAACATTTTTTGGCTGTTTGAACCGCTTATACAGTCTCTTTAGTGCAAGTCCAGAGCGGTGGGCAATCCTTAAAAGTAAGACTGGCTGCTCCCTTCAACGTTTGTCAGAGACCAGGTGGAGTGCACGCATAGCTGCAGTTAAACCTGTTGCAAACCACTTGCCATCAATCATAGAAGCTCTGGACACCATCCTTGCAAAGTGCAGTTTAACCAATGAAGCCAGGTCAGAGGCCAGTGGTCTAAAACAGTACTTCATGTCCTTCAAAGCCATAGTTCTTCTCACTGTATGGAAGAAAATCTTGCAGTCCATTGAAGACAGAAACCTAATTCTGCAATCAGGGAAAATTTCAATGGAAGTTGAAATAAGCAACATACAGGCACTGAAAGAAGAGATGGAGGTTTTGCGTACCTCATGGGATAATCTTTTTGCAGAAGCCTCCCTCATTGCAGAAGTTATGGATTTGCCCAGGGGGTTTCCAGTCAGCCACAAGAGAAGGAGAAAGCGGTTTGCAGATGAAAGTCAGAGTTCAGAGGACACTAATCAGCAAGAGACAGAGGAAAATCGATTTCGAAACAATGTTTTCTTTGTGGCATTGGATAATATAATCTCTGCATTGGATACCCGCTTTCAAACCACTGCAAAGATATTTGAAGAATTTGCTGCAATCTTGAAGTTAAAAGATTTAGAAGAAGATCAGATTCACCCAGCCTGCCACTCATTAGTGAGCAAATATACACAGGATCTCACAGCAGGCTTTGAAAATGAAGTGAGGCATCTTAAGTCTGTGTATAATGCCACATTTGTAGACTGTCAGTCTCCTCTCGACCTGCTGAATTCAATTTACAGGATGCAGCTCCAGAGCATTTTTGGAGAAGTGTGTGTTGCAGTGCGCATCTTCTCCTCTTTACCTGTCTCTGTTTCTGGTGCAGAAAGGGCTTTCAGCAAGTTGAAGCTTGTCAAAAACTATCTCAGGTCTACCCAAACTCAGGAGAGGTTTAATAGCCTTGCCCGACTTTCAATTGAAAGTCAGCTAAGCAGACAGCTGGACTTCAAAGACATCATAAGTGACTTTGCCAACAAAAAAGTCAGACAATGGGATTTCGGTTCATCCTAGGTGAAGTGATGTGAAATGTCATCAAAGTTTAAAGATCAAGCAAACCAATATAGATCTACAATAGAATTGATGTAATAAGAATGATTTGCATAATTTTCATAGTTATTTCAGTGTTCATTACTGATCAAAATTATTTTTTGTTGCTTTACTGTTGCTATTTATTTGCTATAATATTTGTTTTATATTTGTGTATTTTTCTTGTGCTGATGTTCAGTAAAAAACCTTTATATGCATTAATTTGTTAACTGTTTTGTTATTTCGTAAGAAACACCTATAGGATATATGTGGGCCTCCATGCATGTATATTGTACAGTATATGATTTTGGGGTGGGGGACACATCAATATTTTTTCAGGGGGCCACCGATCCTCTAGCTACGGCCCTGGTTGTAAGCTCTTTAGATCAGACTTAAATGGAGGCGAGGTGTAAACACTTGTCGCCACACTTGTGTAAAAGTCTATGGCGACTCAAAGCCTTTGACACAAGCTCAGAGCGAGCGGAGGTCTTTGTGAGCGCTTCTTATGGCGATATTAATCGCCTCGCTTCCTTGTTTAACAACTTAAGTAATACCTCTTTGTTGGCCCGTGATGACAATTACAGAAGTAACGTTTCGAATCTTAATGGTTTACTGATTCCGTGAAACACAATAGGAGATATTTAGCAGAATGTCCAAGCTGCTCTTTTCCATACAATGAAGGTGAATGAAGACCGCTGAGCTTCAGCATGACACACAAGAAAAAAGAAAAGTAGAATGCAACTTGTGCACAAGTCTTGTCATATCTTAATGAAGAACAGACAAACATGTAAATCCTTTTTTTAATTTTTTTTATTTAATACTAAGACCAAAACAATGGGTCATCAAAGCTGAAATTATTTATAAATACTAGATGAACTGAATAAGAATGTAAATTAAAATGTCTTATGCAACTAACTTATATAAAAAGTTCACGTACTACAATTATTAAAAATGGAAATAAATATTAGAAATATTAATAAACATGAGACTAACTAAAATGAGAACTAAAAATTTAATAATGATAACAAAACTAATTCAAAATATTAATAAATACTATAATACTATATACATAATATTGAAATAACATTGGTTATGCATTGACAGTTCCCTTCTGCCTTATAGCTATCAAATTTGAACCTGCTTTCATGTCTGTTTGAGATGATTAAAAGCGAATAACGACTTAAATTGTGGTCCTTGACAGGTGATCTCACTATGATGTGATAGTAGTATGAAAATAAACTGCAAAAATATTAATTAAAAATGAAAATGAAATAGACAGCAAATGTAGACTTCTATCCTATCATGTTTCAGGGCATATCTCTTAACCAAAGTTGACAATCAAAAGTCAGAGATCACAGTCTTGACTCAATATTATTATTATTTTTTCTCTTCAAATCATCTTTTAAGACTACATTATCTGAGTGTTAATATAACACTGTGCTCTTACATCAATAGAGCTGATACATAAATGAAAGGTAACTTAGAACACTATCTTCGGAGAGATAAAGACCCGTGCATTTCCAGGTTTTGTCAGTGTGTTTTCTTCCCCGCACTATTAAACGAATGCCCTGTGTGACTTCACTGCCAGTGTATAATGCTGACATTGTCCACAGTCCAGTGCAAATATGCAAGAATAGATTTTAATATTCAGAGGCTTTATGTCACTCAATGTGACAGACCCCCGTCTCTACTCCACATTCAGAATGACCCCTCGTTTTCCCTCCCTACGAGCAGCTTGCATAGCAAAATGTGTTATAAAATATTAAATCCTTCATGAGTTAACACTCTGTGAGTGTTTATGTATATTAATAGTGTTTACCAAGGTAAGCATCATTGCTTATATTTCAGGTATACCTACTATATTATGTAATACTTTATTTTAAGGTGTTCTTGTTACACGTTATATGTAGGTACTATTATAATAACAATAAATTATGCATAATTACATGCAAGTAACCCTAAGTCGAACTCTAATCCTAACCCTAAACATACAGCAAGTACATGTAGTTAATTATTATTACTCAGTAATTAATATATAATTACACTGTAACAAGGACACCTTAAGATAAAGTGTAACCCTATATTATACAATATTATTCTACTACGCTTATTCATTTATTTATTTAGACTGTGCAGTCGTGCTCTTGTTGCCTGTCTCTGTCTGAGTGTGTGTGCATGTGAAAGTGTGTGTTTGTCATAGTGAATTAGTTGTGGGAGAGTGTGTGATTTTAGGACACTAGTGAGATTTGCTCTGGCAAACAGGTAAATCCCACAGCATGCTGTTACAATCATGCGTTTGTCTGTGTTTCTGTGAAGCTACACGTTCCTGGGAGATATATTTTCCATATTCTGATTTCTGCCTATTATACTTGACTTTTTTAATATCATAGGGATTTTTAAACTACATACTGTACATACATTAATCTGTATTTTTACATTTTCTGAAGAGCAATGTTAATTCATTATCATAATCACAAGTAGACTGGTTTCTAGCAAAAATAGTTTTGTTGTTTACTGCACTTTGTTATTCTAGTTATTTGCCTATAGGAGTGAAGGAATCAGAGGTCTCCCATATGTACAGAAAAAAATAAAATAAATAAAATTAAAAAGCTTAATTCCATTTTGCAAAATAAGGTGGATAATGTGGGATTTTTAAGTGGTTGCCAGTATTGCTAAGTAATTCCCAAGGTGTTCCGGGTGGTCGGTATAAGTGAAAAGACGCTGAAGAAATGAAAAGACAATCAGAAATCTTTCTATGATATTCTTGTCTTTAGATATGGCTCAAGTCCGTCCTTCAGTGTAAGCCTTTGGAGTTCTTTTCTTTCTTTTTTTTGCCTGTTTTATCATCCATTATAAGAATGATCTCTTAAGATGTGATCACAAATAAATTTTGTGAGCTAAATCCACTCATTCCAATAGTAATCCACATGATTGGAAGTTTGTTGTGATTTAAGTTGGTTAGGTGAATTCACCGCACTGACTAACAGAAGACTGCTTGGTTTGAAAGTGACTTCTGTGTGAGCAGTGCTTCATACATCGCTGCACTATTGCCAGTTGACAACAGACTTGTTTTGCATGTGAATTCTCACTGAAATATGCCATTATGGCCGTAGCAAAAAGGTTATAGTTACAAGCCAAAGTTCTGGGCAAGAAAACATACTCTATGCAGCTGGCAAGCATGCATGCATTCTTCTGTTATTGTGATGCTAACAAACATCAATACTCAAAGTTTCCATCAAATGTTTGTGCAAATACACTGGTCCACTGGTTATTATTCAGGTAGCCATAAATATGTTGAACGTAGCCATTTATTTACTGACAGCTCTCTTGTCCCTGTATTGAGAGAAATCGGGAGTGAGATAAAGAGGTACTTCTTTCAGCCTGAGGCTTATTAATGTCACTTTTGGTGTGAAAGGGCCTTTACAGTTGCTGAAATATATCTTTTCGGATATATTTCGGATATATATTTCGGATATATATTTCGGATATATTTCGGATATATATTTTATCTTATAAAAAAAAAATAAAATTAATAAGCAAGCCAAGCTCAGGTTACAAAAGTAACGCAAAAGTAACGCAATGCATACTTTCTATATAAAGTATGCAATTAGATACTTTTTTAATGGAGTAATGCAGTATTGTAATGAATTACTCTTTTAAAGTAACTTTCCCCAACACCGGTAGTAACTTTATGTAGTAACATTCATTTGAGCTATTTTGGTTCAACAATATAAAACTTTTGTTTATGAAGTCACTATAGGTAAAAACAACAACAACAACAGCAAAAATGTTATTTTGAAATCAAATTAATGTCATAATATCGTTTTAAATAATGAAAATAGCCCTACTTCGCTATTTTTCACTCCATTGTTTTGGTTTATTTACTTTCATTCTAGACAAACTAAAGACATAGAATGAAATTTGCACATGGAATGAAATATATAGATTGTTAGCTTGCTTATTTTGCATGATCTGTGTAAGTGTACATGTACTAACAAGAAACTAGTTTTAGAGCTATAGCTCCAAACACACAAATTAGCAATGCTGTTTGCAAATGTTTGTTATAACTATGGTTTCAGGAAACAGTGAATCATTGAACTGTACTGGTAAGAACAGAACTTATGACCATAGTTAGCTTATGATGCTTTTTGGAAACGAACCTTTAGAAAAAAGAAAAAAAAAAAATCAACTGACTTTAGAGGAATTGCAGCGTGTGAAATTGAAAAGGGTTCATGTATTTGCATACTTGCAAATGTTTCTTGTTTGCTTCTTGTTTAATACTTAGGCTTAACAGTTTGCTTAAATCACCAACCCAAATAGGAGCAAGCATAAGAGTAATGCTTGCTTTAGCAAAACCACCAAATACACTGTCATTTGAATATTAAAACATTACGATCACTAATCACCGCAGACTGCCACACCAGTCCAGCCCTTTCAAAGCACCAAACACAATACGACATCCACCTCAATAGACACCGAACACGCATTGTAATGTAAAACATGCCGGGGAGGAAAAAGGCAATTATTATTTTAAAAGAATGATTACAATCTGAAATGAAAGGACCTCGGTGGTCCGTTATTTCTACGAGGGGAAGATTAATCTTTTCCAATCTGTGGACAGGATAATCAGGACTGTCCCTCACACCTGGTCTTGCCGTGTGTGTGTGGCCGTGATGGAGAGAGTAGAGTAATTAATGACTCTCACCCAAGGCTGACAGTAATGGACTGGTTGCTATCAGGGCTGGCCATCCGTTAGTTCGTGGGAAAATATCACAGCGTCGTACTTTGATGGGATCGAGTGAGTCTTCATCAAATAGGGTTTTCAAGAGCAGTTATCTGGAGTCAGACTGATGGTGAGGGCTCCTCAGGGCAGGTTATGTTGGTCAGAGAGTCCTTAACAGCTAATTTCATCTATAAATGCCTTTGTGTGTTGTGTTACAGTTCCAATTTATATAGGTTTAATACAAGTTAGGCTCTATGTACAGCATATGTCGATTACCACAGAAAAGAACTTGAGCCCCTCTCTCGATTTGTAAAAAGAAAACATTGTGTTTATAGTAAAACTCTTACAAGTACACCAAGATAAATGTTAAAATACTTAGACATATGCGTGTTAACATCAGGCTGCTGTAATCTTCATTATCACCAATATTATATTAGCTTGTGACATGACCATGGAAAGTAAAAAAGTAAAAGAGATGTAGTACCATTTAAAAATTATTTAGACAAACTGTACAGCTCAAAAAATCTTACTTTTTTAATGGAACAATTAATATAAACATTTTAATTTTAAAAAATACATTTCTATTTTTTAACCCTCCATGATTGGCCCATAGACTTCCATTATAGGTGCAATGTTTGCAAACCGAGGATCGAGTCAAATTTTATTTTCATGTTAAATGACAGGATGCTAGAGATGTTGTTGATAGAGCTCAGGTTTTATTGAACCTGGAACATTCCTTTGACTCACATTCGGTATAACTATTATTCGAAGTCTGATATATAATAATATCAACATGCAGACCTCACGCACCATGAGACTCGCTAAATCGATTATTAATGTTAAATTATGCTTGAAAACTCAAGAATTTTTCCATTTTGCTCTGATATAGACTATACAGCTCTCAAACTCTCATAAACACATACACGGTGAGGCAGAAGTATTAGCATAAATACATTAGAATATGAATAAGTGTGAGCATGCTATTCTCCCTCAATAATGATTAATATTCATTCAGGTTACAGTCTTCAGATCAGGCTCACTACCCAGCAATCCACAACTATTAATATTTGTATAATGCTGGTTTTATTTAACAGCGATACTCTGCATGAGGTTGTTTAACGGGGTGATGCGAGAGATCTTGATAAGTTTCTCCTGAGAGCTGCACTTGAGCGGATACATTCTACCCGCCAGTGTCATCTGCAAAATCCAATTTAACACAAAGCAGTCTTATTTACAGAGAAGCCAAAGATAAACATACCTGAATGACTTTTGTCCAAAACCATTATGCTCATAAATTTAGTACCCAAACCCTTTTTCTCACTTTCTTGCTTCTCGAGAATTTGTTTTTTTTGAGTGTTTGGAGCCTTGCCCTCGATTCAAATGTTGATTCACCAGTTATGACCTACTGGAACCTTTTTACCTAACACACAATTTCAACATGCTATCCAGCACTCTGTATACCACAGAATATGTCCTTATTGACATAGAAATAGAGGTAAAGAAATGAGAAAAAAGTCAGAAGTCAGAGATCAACCTTGGTTTCAAAACCTAGTGAGTCAGTGGGAAGGTTCTTGGTTCTGGAAGGTTCTTATTGGGAAAAACATGTCTAAGTTACATTCTTTTGACCATTCTTGAGGAGAATAGCATGTATCCTTCATGGAAAAAGCAATCCCAGATACATTTCATTGCGCTCAGTGGGAAAAAAATGGTTGACAAAGTCAGGAAGAAGGTTGATGACAATGCTAGCAAAAACTGTAGTTCTGAATTAGTCGCTTATGAAGTTCCATTTCATTTAGGATTTTGCCTTAAGCCCAAGGTATAATTTGGTTTTTATGTGTACACGAGGGTCCATGTACAGTGCACGTGATGCAAATTCAGTCACCAGAATAGTATGCGCAGCACCTGATTTTTTGAACCTTGCACACTTGTATGCCCAGGTCGCACATGTGCATTCACTTAGTTTTGCACTAATCAGTTGTTCCACAAGGTGGCAACACTTGCCCGGCCATAGTCTCACATTAGATAAAGAAACTAGAGAGAAACAACAAAAACAACAACAACAAAATACTGGAGACTGCAGCAACAACAGACACCTGCTTTGACAAGCGCTTGTGAAAGGGTTATGAGAGAGCCACAACTTTAGTTTAAAAGAGTACAAAGACATTTTTATCGGTCATAACTTGTGGAGAAAAACAGCGCAGACACTGGAAAAAGATTAAGCTTTCTAGCATGCATGTGTCGTGCACACTATCAAATGAAGTATACCTTGAAAGTCTACACATTTAAATGTATGCATACTCTAATTTACACTGAAAAAAATGAAATATACCTGTCTTTAGACAGCAACTGCCTATGCAGGTGCTTAGAAAGCAAGAAAGCTTGCTAGGCTGTGGAACAGAGCTATCATCTGTCTTTATGCACCACTTTACTCAAGCTATGAGCTGATTAGCTGATTTATTTTTGTATGCTAACAGGACGCCAGCAATGCCTCTCATGTAGTGTCTAGCTAACAAGCTCTATAAGAATCTCATAATGTTTTATGCGCACAACGGACGAATGGCCACAATTACCATTTTACACTTCACTTCATGACGATTGGTCTGTAGATCTGACAAACTCTAGCTACTGATATGGATTGGCCTGCCCCTTCCAGAGTGCATTTACATACAAATTGAGGATTTTATATTTATTTATTCTTATTAATCAGCCCCATGGCAGGAATCAAGCAGTGGTGCTCCATCAGTGTTTAAATACATCTCTGTGACATTTGCCCCCTGCTTTAGCATGATAGGGCCGAGCGGATGGATAATGTAGCCGTGATTACTTTTTCCATTGAGAGGACAAACGCTTTCATTTTTCCTGTCATCTTGAATAAGTGTTAAAGAGGGTTTAGGGCCTTCACTGTGTGCTCAGTATGCAAAAGGAGTGGAACGCGGAGATGGGTGTATTAAATAACCATTAGCAGCCAGGCTCAGATCCATTATGACAACCCGCCTCTTGAATGCATCACGGTGATTTGGGTTGAGAGAAATCCACGCTTGGGGCTTGCAGTCCAATTTCTTTTTTTTTCTTTTTTTTTTCTTTTTTTGGTGCAGCGTTAATGTATCATCGCTTAAACAGCCGGCATTGGTATGGAAATTTTGTGTGGCGCAGATAAGGGTGAGCTTGTGATAACTGGGGTCTCAGTTTTACGGAGATGGCCAGTCGGAGGGGAATCTAAATCTGTGGGTCTGTGTCTTTGTAATTTGATGCGTGTTTTTTTGGATTGATTGATCAGTATTTCGTAAAGTAAGGTCACCATCTTACTTTACCAAAGGTGATTAGTTATGAATAGAGGATTTAAATACACTATTACTTCATTCTGCATATACAGTTTATAAGAAAACCTCACACTGCACTCATATTTATGACATGTGGCATTATATTTAAAATATCAATTTGTGATAAATAAATAAATAAATAAATAAACATTCTATTTGAATTTATTATTGATCATTTTCTTTTTCTAAATAATTCATGGTACACAACTTAAATTGGTGCACTCAAGTTTATTTTGATCACACCGAGGCCAAAATGGTGTTCACCAACCACTAACCACCCAAGCACATGCACCAGGATCTTGGTAGGACCTCTCTGAACATATGCATCATCTGGAAAGTGCATCTGGTCATCTGGTGTTCATGTGACTTACATGGTACATGATGATAGTAGCAAGGTCAATGTTAGGGGTTCAAGCAGAAAATTGCATGGACTTCTATATATCCTAAGAGTATTTGTTTGCATAAAAGTGTCAGTTTCATTCACCAACATTTTTAACCCCAAACATTACAAAAATATCTGATGGATGTTGTACTAACTTCAGAATTTAACAAAATAAAAAATGCATTTTAACAACAAAGTGAAGATTAGAATTTAACTTACAAGGTTGTGCAACAGTCAAAATGTTTAATCTGAAATGAATTAACAAACATGACGCTAGAAAAGCAAAGTTTGTCAAGACAAAAGCTTGTTTGAAAGTTTTGAAGTCTTTGAAGTGTGTAGCTTGGAAAGCTTAAATTTTAAAAGTAGCTTCCTCAATAGTGATGAAGAGACAAAAGAAGAGAACAGAACAAAGAAGCTAGAACTGCATCAAGATCACAACCAGTTAAATGAGCAGTCACTCCAGGAATGTGAGGTGGGCTTGTCTGAGCCAGGTGCTTTGGTCTAAGGGTCAACTGAGAACAGCAAACCTTGTTTGTGTTTTTAACACATCACAGAGAGACCTCCTTGACCCAACTTCCCTCCATTTCTGAAAGGAAACAGCTCTCCAATACAGTGATGTGTAAAACTGCAATAAGGAAAAGCAGAGGCATCTTTTAATTTTTTGTCATTGTTTTTTCCTTTTCTTTTTCTTATGTCATCTTCTCAATAAATTCTGCAAGCATTCCAAAGTAGCTGTCAACTGTTAATTGTAATTATGTATTAGAGTAGACAAACTCTATTGCAGTAGTAGATAATGCAGCCACTTTAGACAGTAATCTCTATTACTGCTTTCAAGCTATTATTTCTGTCCATTTGTTGCAGACATGGAAACTGAAATGATATTTACACATATCTTATATCCTGGAATGCAATGCACTTTTCAGAGAAGGTTAGAACGAAGAATTAAATTATGTAAGGATCAAGATCAGTAGTTCCATTTACACCTATTAATTTTACATACGTTTTACCATTAACTTTAAAAATTATTCTGGCCATGAATTATTCACTTCAAGCAATTCATTCTAGTGGGAGCCATGCTTCTGTACATGCTCGCTGAAAAAATTGTGGGGTTGACAATGGATAAGAGAGAGCACTGAGAGTATTCAAAAGCATTCAAAAGTTGAGAAAATGCTCAACTTTTTGCAAATATCAGTCATGACAGTGAATGGTCGATGTGTACTTCATCTAAACCTGAGACTAGCCCGGTGAAACACATCAAATTGAGAGACTAACGGAATGGATAGTTGATATAAAAAACTGGATGACGAGTAAATTCTTACTGTTAAATTCTGAAAAAACAGAGGTGTTAATTATCGGACCTAAAAACCCCAAATGTAATAACCTAGAACACTATCTAACACTTGACAGCTGCTCTGTCAATTCTTCTTCATCAGTTAGGAACCTAGGTG
>JAUZSZ010000150.1:24008343-24020868 GCA_034780575.1 Labeobarbus marequensis
TTCTAAGAATTTTCTTAGAATTTTGTTACTAGGAGCAAATCTTAGCACTAAGATTTTTCATGAATACGGGCCCAGATATTTAAAAAATAAAAATAAAAAATCCTCAAACAAAAGATTTTAAACTCGGGTTGGTTTAGTGTGTGTGTGTGTGTGTGTGTGAGAGAGAGAGAGAGAGAGAGAGGGGTTTAGTGTGTGCCAGATGGAGGCTCTGTCTTTTATTGGCAGTGTGAAAGGACAGCTTATAGTGCTCCTCTGTGGTCGGGCTCAATAGAGAGGGTGAGAGCAGACCCTCACACACGCACTCTCACTCAAAGCCTGATGCTTGTCACCATATGGAGCTGTTTAAAAACGGCCATAGCCCCACACAAAAGAGCAACATTAACAGCCTCTTACAATGACTGCTGGGATAACACTGAATTATTGCACAGGGAGAGCAGTCACCCACCCACACACACACACACACACACAGAGAGAGACCTTTTATGACCTTATCACTCAAATTTGAGGTTTGATAATACTGAAAGCTTTGAATATTTTCAATTTCAGATAGAACTGAAGGGGTTATTCTCAGTTGGTTTTGCTTCAGGACCCAAGGTTTTACATTAAACATTAAGTGGTGATCCAACACAATATCAAAATTGTTTATTGCATAAAATAAAACAAACAAACTGTATAAGCTCAATATGCACGTTTATTAACATTACCTAGACTGATTTCTGAATTTCATGGATTTATAAACAACAGAAATGCGTTTTACTCGTCATTATAGTTTGACTGACAGAACAGGAGTTTTCTCCTCCACTTTAAAATTTTAAAACCCTATTTTTCCTAACTATGCACAATAATATGGATAGTCTCTTATCATTATTTGTATTCATATAGTTTTCCCAACTATCTGTGACCACACCAGAAGTTGTGCCCCACTAGTTAGGAACTACTGATTTAGACGAACATTCATTCATAACAGTTAAATCATAAGGATTTAATAATGGACCATTTTACTCAATATTTGTGTGCAATACGTATTGTATTATATTATAGGGCACTGCAGTGATGGATTTTTGTAGTAAGTTTTTTTTGTAGTAAGTAAGCATCACCCTGGCTCCCTCGAACAAAACCCAATAAGATTTTTCAGCTGGCTTTTGGGTTATTTTATTATTTTATTTATTATCTTTTATAAATTTTGAAAACTAAACATAATTGTTAGAAGTAAAAAGCTAAACACAACTGAACTAAATATGCTACAGTCACATGACATGTCTAGGTCTTATTTCAGGCAAATTAAACCAAAATCCCATTCAAATAAACGGCCGACTTTGTGTCAATGAGACTAAAATGATAATTCGTTTCTGGATTTTGCCTACAAAAATACACCACATCCCTGCAGGACTTCTTTAGAGTATCAAGTGTTTTGCTTAGCAACATGCTAATGTTGAACTCTATTGAACTCAATTGTGAGTTAAGTCTGTTTTGAGCAAGGAGGTCTATTTGTATGATACAGAGTTTCTGCTTGTGTAGATGAATAAAATCCCTCTTATGAAGGTCCATTTCAGTTAGGAGAAGGTTTGTGCATAGTACATAATCTTACACTAGATGAGGACAAGCCCTTTGTCGGCTTTCATAAATCATAATAATTAAAAAAGAAACAAAACTTTGCTGACTTTTTAAGGTACATTTTACCTCTCATCTCAGAAAACTGTTAAAATCCCACCACATTTACACTGGAGCACTGTGAAATTGTTTTTGTAAACATACAAAAGGCCAATAAAAAGATGTAAAGAGCCTTCCTTATCCTAAAACTTAAGCATGAATTTAATCCTTTTACGCCACAGTAGCTCAATCCTCCACTCCTTTTGGCTGAGCGATGCAGAGAGGTGCATGTCCACCCTGAGGCGGCTGGAGCGGTGCCTGTTTGTTAAACTAATAATTGCCGTGTCATTACACTATAATTAGACACAATGATCATTTGGCTGTCTGTGCGTATAGAGAGGGCCGCATACAAGACACACAAATTAACATGAATTAAATACCTCATCATTGCAATTATTAATGTTGAACAAGAGTGCTCAACTCCTGCCTGAAGATGCCTGAAGCCGTAAACCACCATGACCATGTTTTCATATATTAATACTGGTTTCTCTCATTATTAGATTGTGTGCTCTTGAAAATGTAGGCAAAACCTTTTAATGTAAGTTACGTTAATAAAGATCAACGAAAAGCAGTGATATGTGAACACTGCATTACTGTTTGTCAGAAGAATGAAATCAATTGTGTTAATTTAATGGTATAAGAAAAGTAGATTTTAGAAATTAAAAATAACATTTTATAAAGAATAAGGTTGCTTAACCAGGAGAGCATTATTATGTTTTTATTTGTGCAAATGACACGGAAGATGTCTCACAAGAAATCTAGAGTGAGTAATGCGATGTGAATATTCGCTGTGCTTTTGATGTGCACACACCATTAGGGATCATCATATTTGGGGGTCCTTGGCATTAAAAAGTTTGACACTTATGTTAGGGTATTGTGGGTGGTCACCAGGGCATTGGAGGTATTCTGAATGGTTTTTAGTATGTTGCTATGTTGTTGCTAGCATAGTCTTTGTGGCTGCTTACTGGCCTAAGTCAAAAGAGCCCACCCAAAAGTTTCTGTGATATTCTGGTCCCTAGATATGACCCGGGTCCCTCCTCCACCCTTGGAATGCTTGCCTTAGCAAACACCGCTAACAAACTTGATATAACAAAAACGACTCTTGGAGAGCATACTTACCCCCTGGAAATCCAATGAGGTCATTGAAGACAACAGTGATTGAATACAACATAGATCAAACATTGTCCTGATGCAAATGAAATACTGTACAATGGACTCTAAGCAAGTTTCCTTTACATTCTAGTCAAGAGAGCTAATGAGATCTAACGAAAGAGCTACTCTAAAGATAACATCTACTCAACTAATCCATTCTACCTTCATCAACACATCACAAGGCTAAAGTTGACCAGCCCAAGTGGAGAGGAGCATTGTTGTAAAGCTCAGGCTAAGGGAAGGACCAAATCTAGATACATAGATTAGCATCCAGAGAAGGGATTATGGACACCTACTCCCATTTCAAAGCCTCCCGTGTTTTTTTTTTGTTTTTTTGTTTTTTTGAAGTTTTGGGGGTGGTTGGCTCTAAGCTGAGAAATTGTGAGTCTAAAGGCTGAAGTCTCATTTGATTCCTCTGGGATCTCTGCAGCTTAATCCCCAGATCCTGGTCTCATCTTCCCTTGTTATTCGATCGACCTAAGATCAGTGTCCAACCTGGCTACAGACACCCCCTTCTCATTTCCACCCCCTCATTAATTTCTCTTCAGAAGATTAGCAAGCCCTTGGATGTTATTGTTTGCAAATCTGATTTCCCTGGTGTCATATTCTAGTAAACAACAGCATTGCAATGGATGCAACTGACCAGTGAGCGTCTCCACTCATACATGCATAAAATTAATCTAAACACCCCCAAACTAGTTGTCTTTTTGGACTTGTATGGCTGTCAACACTGACTTGGCTAGATGAGCAACTACTAATTCTACTACTACTACTACTACTATTACTACTACAACACACACACACACAAAAAAATTCTAAATCAAATTTCACACAAACTGGTTGAATAACAATTCGTAAATATTGTGTTTTGACAATTTGTTGGCAAATTTGGATGAATTAATATAATCTCATTCACGTGCTTTCATACAACCTACTCGCCCATGGAAGGTTAGGTTTAGGAGTGGGGTTAGTGGTAGAGTTTGAAGTTTACTTTTATTTGATCACAAATCGTACATTTTCACATTGTACGAATCTGTATGAAACTGCAACCTCGAAAATACTTTTACATTTCTTTACTTCATGATATCATGTTTACTATTTAAATTAAATGAGTTTGACCTTAAAATGGTTAATATGAAATATATGGTGGGCATTTTTGGCTTACATATGGGCATAAAAAACTGTGTACCCAATGTAATTTACTCTCTTTACACCATTAGTTATTGCCAATTTTTTAACTTTTTAATGGGGCTACTTTTAAAAGCTACTTTCTTTGAAAACAAACTGTTACCCTACTGAAATGTGTCGTTAAGTTGGTAGTTTTGGTATTTTGAGCACCACAACACTGCTTATAGTGCCCATCCCATCCAGCCTCAGATAACAATTGATGAACTTCTTGAAACAACACTTGAGCATAATTGCAGACAACAGATAGATTGGGGTAAAACTAAGAATTACACTGGCGATTGGGTTTGCATGAGTTCTTTCTAGTGGCGTAAAGCAGAAGCAAAGAGGACGGGGATGAAGGGGTATAGGCAGAGACCTCATGTACTTACGGTGACAAAGTCCTGGGAAAAGGAGGAGGACACAAATCTAATGAGATTGTAGACATCACATCACATAAATCAAACACGGTCAAAGGATGTACCGCACAAAGTCACACATTGCAATTTCAATGGAGCAGCGTTTCCTGCAGGGATTCACAAGGGACTCAAGGTAACCGATTGATTGGGAACGAGGAGGCACTAATTAATTTGAGAATCTGTTATCTTGCTCTGTATCTGCGTCTATGAGAGGGGTTTGAACCATTTGGCTGTGATGCTTCAAACACAAAGAGCTTCATTTCCCCTAGAGACACCAATGCCAAGTTCAGCCCACAAACCCTTTTCAATCCTGCCAAGCAATTCCAGCCATGCCATTAATTCCACAAAGCCAAATGTAATTGATTGATAAGAGCCTAAGATTAACCTTTCCTATGAGTTTTTGTCTCTCAATCGTGATGGCCACATAAGATGCTGTCTATCCCATCAACACTATCGCTTTTATCTGATCCTGGTTAAGAGCATTGGCCATTACTGTTGACCTGGGGGGACTGGATGAGCAAAAAAGGTCCACTAAAAATGTCCATCTTTGACTGCCACATCTAAAGTCCGATCTGATGAGAATGTCCCATCTTATCTTTAAAGACAATGAAGATGCATTTGAACCGGCTCCTTGTTTGAAAAATGTATTGTGGGGTACAGAAGAAAACCTTGCGTGCTCTTTGGAAATGTCCTGTTGTTGTCTAAGTTAGCATCACTTACACAAAAGAACATTTTGCTGTTATCAGCACTAGCATGCTAGTGGACACATGATTTAAAGTGTTCTCTTTGGTGGTAGCAGGTCTACAGACTTGCACTAGGCTGAAACAGATTCCTGCTGGACCACATTCACCCTATGGTAGATGCAACTAAAGATTATGAAATCCGTTTGACTTTGAAAACTAGTGGAAAGAATGATAAACATTGTTGACATGTTGAGAAAAAAGTAAAGCCAACTATGCTTTAAAAACACTATTTTTTGTAGGTTTTATGAAAAGGGTAGCTTGCAGAAATTTTTGGGCCATGATTTACTGTACTAATTAACATGCAACTCAACTAGAGTTAGACTCAGGGTTAGTAACATCATATAACTATTGTTTTCATACTGGTGCTTTAGGACCTAGTTCAAGAGTAATTCCTAGAAATGTTTGGACACAAATGGCACCGATTTTTTGAGAATGTTCCATTAATATCTGACAACTGGTTAAGCTAGAGTAAAATAAGTAGCTATTAGCATTAACAGTAACTACAGAGGTGGTAAGTGTTCTTTCCAGTTGCTCTACCGCAACGCTGCAAGCACTTAGCAGCGCCAGCCGTTCCCTGTCATCCTCATTCACCGCGTAAATTCACTAAACTTCATGGAAATTTAATAAGAGCTGCTGCTTTGGGCCTCACTCCCGTAGAGCCGCAACCCGCTGCTGCTGCCAGGCACATATGTGATGATTTACTACCAGACACACGTCTGCCACCTTCCTTTCCTTTTCCTCTTCTCTGTTTTCTGTGTCCAACCATCTCCCTTGTTTCGGAAGTGTGTGTAAGTGGCAGAATACACAGCCTTGGGGCCAAAGGCTTCTGAAGTTAAGCCAATACAGGCTGCGCTTGCATCCAGGGGACAAACAATATCTGGAAGTCGTCAGCGTATTTTATTTTATTTTCTCTTCACCTTTAAAGAAGACCCACTCTGTTTCTCTAACACTAACAGGCAACAAAAACGCTCCTGGTCAAACAACAACAGTTCCTGTCCGAGTCTTTTCATCCTGCCCTAAATCTTCAAAAGAGACACTCTCTGGTTCTGTGCAGTAACGTAATCCTCATCCTAATTAGCTTGACCCTTACAACTCAGGAAACACAACCGCTGCAGCCCTCCAGCCACTACACAAATTACTAGTAATCGGGAAAATGATAGTACTGGCACCATACACAGAATATTAAATAAGGATTTGTTTAGTTATGGAAACATTTGAATTTTTACAAATAAAATGCAATGGTGAAGTTTCACCTTTTTGGAGACAAGTGTAGGGTCCTGTTGTAGAAGCAGGTACAGGGTAGTAGCGTTTCCCAGCGCTGCACAACGCAGCCACTCTTTCTCGATGGGGTCCATCTGCACCCGATGAAACAGTGACTGCAAACAAGATATGGAAGACACAAAACCTGACAAGGCAGCATGCAAGAATAGGGATCACCTGTAAGACCTATAAGTAGTACGTACATTGTCTCTGAGGAGGCAAGACAGGGATCGTAAAACAAATTGAAGTATAAAACAAAATATGGAATACGAGAATAAATAGTGTTCTAAAATACTTTTTTTCTCATGTAAAGCAACACTAAGAAAATGCCGCATACGACACCAGATCACTGTGTTATCACTGAGTTTCTAAAGTTTGGCGTGAATATGAAGGGCTAACAACATAATACAAGTTAAAAGTCATGTGACAGGAAGCAGTGCCTCCATTTCTCCTATCATTGGCTGATTACTCTGTCAAATGTTTGCAACATGGAAGTATGAGCAGATATGTATTTCTTCCTACTTGACTACAGTTGGATTTAATATATATAAATTATCTAATTTATTTCTGAGAACTTGACACACTCACAGAATTCATATCAACAAGGTGGCATGCTACTACTTGTGACATTTATCACTGCACAGACTATAGTTGGGCCCCAAAAGAGGTACTATATTCTATGTACTTCTATTAAACTGATAACACTTTAATTTAGGGACCAATTCTCTCTATTAAGTAGTTGCTTATTAGCATGCATATTACTAGCATGTTTGCAGTTTAAAGCACATATTAATATTTTGCCTATTTTTTTTTTTTTTTTTTTGCATGACCATTTTTAATGCTTCCCCAAACATAACAACTATCTTACTAACTATTAATAATCAGAAAATTAGGAGTTTACTGACGCAGAATTCATAGTCGATAATTAGTTAATAGTGAGAATTGTTCCTCAAACTAAAGCATGACCATAAAGCTGTATTCTACCATCTGGTATATGGCATATTACTACTTCTACTATGTAAGTATGATTAGTACATCACCCATCATTCGAAGTACACCTTTTTCTTGTTGGAATTTTAAAGTGTGAATGCACATGTTTTGTGCTATAAATGACAGAGTACATAAGTACATCAATAGGACAAACAATTGTAGTATTCAGAAAAAACAATGTAGTATGCAGAACATACTAAGGATGTATACTAGTATTGCATTAATTCCTGCACTGTGAAAATCAGTTATAACACTAGCCTTCAGCTCCTTCTTGTTTTGACCTCTCTTCATTTCTAATCTGAAGTCGGTTCCAGGCAGCCTCCCTCTAAACAGAACCAGACAGGGTTTCTTGTCACACTGATCAATGACCTGTGACCAAGTCTGGGGCCCTGCAGACGCCCATGGCCAGCACAAGGGCCCCGTTGTTCCAATACCCAGATAACAAGGGAAGACCGTGGATCCCAACACCGCTAATCCTCCTGTTTAGCACCGATTTATGATATGACAAATTGAAATCCCCATAGTGAAGGTCCTGACATTATTGGATTTCTGTTCCAAACATTGATTCAACATGGCAACTGAGGGGCTGCCGATTGGGAACGGGGGCTGAGCGTGGATATTGACATGTGTATCTTATAAAAGCTAAAGGAAAATACAGATCTGAACTTTAAAATAAACAAATACTTCACAAGGCGATATTAGAAACAAACAAAGCCAGAAAGGAAAACTAGCAGAGGAAAAGGAGGCTGGAATCCTGTGGCCTTGCCCTGCTTTGACCTCTGACCCCGTGTTAAAGGCAGAGCGTGCAGAAAGATGGAGGAAAGCGTCTGCAGATCAAAAGGAGCTGACAGGTCTGCGTGACCTTGACTCTTAAACTTCAGCTGCGTCTCCAGACGAGAAAACACTGATGTGAGCTCCATTCATCTGTCTGAATGCCAGATAACATAAGCTGCTAACTAAAGACAACCAGATACAGCAACACTTATAAGCCACAATCTAAAGTGTGACATCAAAATGCTGTCTGACAGCATCATTGGGCATCATAGGAGCATTCAAAAATTGCTCAAAATGTTACGTCTTATTTGATCATGAAAATGATGTAATAATTCAATCCATGAGAGAACAAAGATGGTCCCCTGCAAAGACATCATAAGCATGCTCAGGTCCACATCCCATGATGCCTTGTGCTGAGGAAATTCCTGCTGTGAGAGGGCAGACCCCAATAACAAGATCTATAAAAATAACTGTGACATCCTGTTACTATGGTCAACAAACAGCGAGATGATTGATGAAGACAAACTGCTGCAGTGATGGACATTGCGAGGTATCTCTCTTTGGCTCTTACAGACACATGAAAGGATCCAAACTCTCGCTCTCAGACGGATCAGGTGTCAGTGCTGTGTTTTCCCACTCCAGGTGTTTTTTTAGTTGTTTTCTTCAGGTTTACATGCCTCAAGTCTCTAAGAGACCATTATTATTAGACAACCATGTGAACATCTTTAAAACAGCCATTAAACACAAAATATGTAATTGATATGCGTATTCACTAAAAACTACAGCCAATGATAGCACATTTATATATTTATTCAGATATATGAGTTGATCATTTCTTATGAATTTCTTATTTGGATGTGAGTTGATAATTTATTATTAATGAAGTCATAAAAGTTGTCCCTCCACACTATGCGACCACCCTGTTACCACTATTTTTATGCTATTTAAAGTAATAAACTATTGCATAAAATATTTATCATTTCAGGATGTGAATTTTTCAAGTACAAACACAATCCTCTTTTTATCACTTCAACTTCAACTCAGTAGAGAATAATCTTAAAATGTCAACCCTGTTACTACGGTTTTGAACAGTAAACGTTTGATAAATGAAAACTAGATAATTGTGGAAATGCTGCCAAATTAATCTTTCTAATAAGCACCTTGTAGTGCTTGACCTTTGGTGTAAACCCTAATCCTGTCAACCCTGTGACCCTTCTAAAAGTATAACTATATCCTGTCAAATATTAAAATTAAATATTTTATTTTAGATAGCACAGTGCAATTCACTGACACTGCATTATCGGTCATTTTGCCATTTTTGCATTTAAAGGAAAATACAGATCTGAACTTTAAAATAAACAATTACTTCACGAGGCGATATTAGAAACATTTATTTGGAAGAGGGATTCAATCTCGCACCACTGCACTGTGTATCGGAGTGCTTCCGATGAGGCTATCATTTCTGACACATCTTATTATCGCTATTAACTAGTTGCTTAATAGCATGCATGTTGTTATCATATTGGCTGTTTATTAGTGCTTATAAAGCACATATTCTGCGTGACCATATTCTACATCTCTAATCCTGCCCAATGCCTAAACTTAACAACTACCTTACTAACTAGTAATAAATAGCAAATTAGGAGTTTATTGAGGCAAAAGTTGTAGTTAATGGTGTTTAATAGCGAGAATTGGACATAAAAACAAAGTGTGACCAATAACAATAATTGTAAATTAACAAAATAACAATTCTTTAATTTTAGAAAACTGATAACCAGCATCAGTGAATGTAATTTCATGTAAATTTCTTAAACCGTGTTCTTTTTATTGAAGAAAGGTCATTAATGCTGTCAACAAAACCCTATATTATTTAACATGTGCATGTCTCGACATGAAGACCAGAGCAAAGGCCTCAAGCCTTTTGACAAACTATGCATGCTCTGCATAAAATGTAAATGAATTTGTTCATGTATATGGGCTGTTTAAAAAATGCAGTATTTTTGCTAACAATAACAATATGCTAAATCTCGAGCGAGTTGGAGGTGAGTCAGGTCTACTCTTGAACATGGGAAGTGCCGTGTTGGCGCTCCAAACCCAACGGCCTGGTGAACTCATCTCAGCATGGTCTCACTGAAGGTGCCTGTTCAGACACTGAATGCTAACATGGAAATGGCCGATCTGGGGCGTTCACTCTGTTAGCACTGGCAGAATTAGACAGCTAGGTCAGTGTCCCACTCGCTAGGAGAGATATACAGAATCAGCAAATTTTGTGGCCTTTGTGTGGACAACGGGGATGGAGGAGAAACATGCTGTAGCTTTTGCTACAGACAGTAAGTGTTGTGAGTCAGCTACTGATTCATTAGCTTGGTTTTGCTAAACTAAAAGAAGAATAGCATGGGTGTAAATGTACCACTAAAAAATTAAAAGCACATTAACAAATTGGTTCTCTGTGACATTTTGTGATGCCTTCAGTCTGTTTTTTTTTTTCAAACGAGGTGTGCTGAAGGAGCTTTCTTCATGAATGAAGTAGGTAAGGTTGAGGTCAGGACTCAAGTCCTGCTGAGAATTTATCACCCCAACATAAAATTAACAAGAGAAAGGAGCTGTAATTGGCAGGCCAGTTGGTACCCAGCCAATAAAGTTTACAGCAAAGTTAAAATGAAAGTTTACAAGAGACAAACTCCCCTCATTTATTCTGAAATTAATGTCTCTGGTTGTTTATGGCTCTGTTGCCTTCTGACATCCATTTTGAAAGAAATGCTTCCAGCAGCAAGTTTATGAAGTAGTTTATTACGTGGCCTCAAAACTCATGGGCATAAATCGTAAATGCTCTGTATTTGACTCTCTGTATTGTCCGATTATGGAAGCCTGAAGATAGAGATTTGCCTGTTAACTCAAGCCCAAAGTATACTTAAATTCTGATGTGAATGCTGCAGTCTCCAGTAGTTTGTTGTTGTTGTTCCATCTTTTCTGTTGCTTTTCTGACAGCCAGTGTTGCCCCCTTGTGAATCAACTAATTTAAAAAAAATCAGGCTGTGCGAATACATGCTGATAACGATATTTGCAAGCACAAATATAATTTCGGTTTTAAACAAATACCTCACCAAAAATCAAATTTTAGTCATCTTTTACTCACCTTCACATCATTGCAAACCAAGCTGATCTAAAATATAAAAGACTTGTATGCTATATTCTAATGCTTGTTTCATACTGATTTAATGAATATAAATCATTGCTTGCATTCAAAGTTACTTCAACTAACGATTGTTTATGTTGACATATATTTCTTATTTCTGTAAGCTTCATGTGTCAGGGAGTGGGAGAAAAATGTCAGGGCCAGTCGTTTAGTTTGTTACCCCTCTTCCATTCTTAATCGGGAGTTTGACGGGCCTGTGACAGAAGAGAGAGATTTCAACAAAACAGTCTATAAGAGCGGCACAAACACAAGAGTGTTATTTGGAGTCGGCAGCCTTAGTGTTGCAGAAATACTGTCAGAGTGGAAAAGCAATGCAAACCTGTTGCTGTAGTTGGACTTCTCAGCAAACATGTACACAAAACAGGCCTAAGTCTTCTGGATCCAAACTTTTGGTGCATTCAAGTCATGTCAGAAAGATTGTATTTATGAGTTGAACATACAAGAATGGCTCCACTGCGTCGCAAGTACGAGTGGGAAACACTGAGGTTTCTTTAAGTCGGAGTTAACGAGTGCTAACTCTGCACAAGGCACACAAAACGGGAAACCCTTTAGGTCATCATCTGATTGGTTGAATTCTACATGATTTCCAGAAACGTGTTGCGTTCTTTAAAGGTGCACCTAGAAACAAAGCTGTTGTGAAGTCAAACCCCCTCATGGAAGAAGACAACCATCATGTTTACAACTGTGACAATAAGCACTTCATAATCACAATCAACTAAACACTGGATTTCCAAAAGTATGTCAAGTTTGCAGCACCATTGTGGCAGTAAACTTGTGCAATGTTCTTGAATGAATAAT
This sequence comes from Labeobarbus marequensis, assembly GCA_034780575.1. Lineage (NCBI taxonomy): Eukaryota > Metazoa > Chordata > Actinopteri > Cypriniformes > Cyprinidae > Labeobarbus > Labeobarbus marequensis. Next base: position 24,020,490 of record JAUZSZ010000150.1, read on the forward strand.
TCATTATTTGCATTTTTACACCCCTAAACACAAAGAAAATTAACTGTGATTGGTTGCTTTGCTGTACATGTCATCAAATGCCTCTTGGGCAGCCATTGGACAATGAAAGCTTTGATGGAGTCCAGACCTTCTGCTTTAAGTCTGTTATAATAAAAATGGTTCTATCATGACTCTTGGAAGATTTTAGCATGGCAATGGATATGGCAATGTCAATGTATTTGGTCTTGGCGGAATATACACTGCTGCTGTTGTGGATTATTATTGCTGTGAGTATTAAAGACATAATGCTGCTGCACAATTAGCATATATTATAACCCGTAGCAGATCTATACAGGTGGAGCTGGGGAGGTTTAGGGTTTCAGAGAATCTCTGAAAGTGT